>JAPFSC010000405.1:0-34896 GCA_030777805.1 Fusarium sp. MBC 364 | reverse complement strand
GGTGACGACCAGCGAATCCCTGCTGTTGTATGTTTTTGTTCAAAACCCTTCTTTTTGGTGGCCTTTCAATTTGGTGGAAGAAGTTGCAAGTTCATGATAGATAGACTAGGCTCCGGGATATGCTGTTACGACACTGTTGCAGATCCACTCGATAAGATCGCAATCATGATCGCGTAGCGGACTAGTAAAATCCAATGTCCACTGCCGTAGCGAACGTGCCTGGGTGTCGGGATCCTACAAAGAACTGATCAATTGTCACATATCCGCCATGAGGAAATTGCCAAAAGACTGATAGTTCAGCTCATGACGAGCATGATCTTCAGTGGTGACGCGGCTCGGCAATGTTCAGCCGCCTTGGCGCTTGGTCTGTCTGCTTTCAAGAAATGACTACCCTACACTGATGGTGATTTGCAATAATAATAATCAAGGATTGCTCAGAAGAAAGAGCGGCATATGCTACGAATCAAAAGATTGTGTTCCTGGCGTGACGTTGCCTATTGTTAGGTCGAGCTCAAATATATTGTTGGAGTAATTCTCGAAGTAAACAATTTTACTCAATATTGTCAATCCAGGGAGCAACGTTTTTCACAATGCTGTCTGTTTTGGCGACACCACCATCCTTCCGTTCAATTTGCCGAGGAAAGGTCATGATCGATGAGCGAAAACCGTTGATATAGCCCCTGCTCACCTGAGGATGGCGTTAAATGGCGAATGACATGGAGAGCGCCTTGCTGTCGCGTCAAAGGAGGTGAGTGACGAAATTCTTTTCATTATCCCTTTATCTGTTTGCAATACACATCAAAGAAGCAGGAATTCTGTCATTTGTGGTGGAGTGACACCGGTTACACAGGAACGAGCGACTCGGTCAATTTACTCGAGTCGATGCCATTTAACCTTCGCTGTTGGCATAGTCACTTGCGCAACGTTGTCTGACATGTTGCGCCTCCTTTGCACGAAAGAAAATCGATAACTTTCTTTCCTCTCACAACATCAAAAACAGCATTAACGCTATCATGCCCGCTGAACGGCCGACTCGTCAAAAGCCTTTGGAGAGGAGACATCACCCATACCGTGACACGCGGGCGGCAAAGCAAAGTGCTTTAGCTGCCGAATGCCGTGACACATCAACCATCCGATTATCCCGCCACATCGAATTTGCCAGCAGATATCTCGCTGACTTGTTGAAACCCATTTGCGCAAGCAGTCGTGTCTCAGCAGAGACAGCCCTTGACGAGGCCGAAAGACGAAAGGATATAGCTAGGCAGAAACTCAGCGAAAGACGGAAGCAATTAAACGGAATGCGAGAAGAGCTAAAGGCAATCGATAGCCAGATCAACACATACACCGTCAATCTGACCAATCTCCAGGAGACAATGGCGATCATACAAGGATTTCAGGGCTGCGCGATCACACGTGGAAAAGATGACGTGTGATTGCCATTGTATGATCCGCGAAAGGGAACTTCTGATGAAATCGAGAAATGAAATGCAGAAGAGGATCACTTCAATCTCCGAGGATAGTCGTCAACTTGAAGACGAAGAAGTGGCTGCTGTGAAAGCCATCGAGCACCATACTGATAGTCTTGCCTTTGCCGGTGCTCACGCTCATGTCGCCCGGATATTTCGTACTCTGCTTTCTGTCGGTATTGAGGGTATAAGCAATACTTGGGATACGGAACGCATTCAGTCTTTGGCTGCAATCGTCAATGGAGTCTCACAGAAGCAGAGCAGCACCTGATATGTCTTAGACGACGTTGCGCGGACTTTGGAGGACATCGGAGATACGATCTATAAGAAGCACCACTTTAGAAGACAGTTCTGATCCCGCACACGTTTTGGAATCAAGGTATGGGAAATATGCTTATCTCGAGGAAGGGCGATACGACGAAGGAGATTGGAAAGGTCTTTAGACATGTGTTCGTGATTTTGGAAACTGGGAACGTTATGGAGATTTCCTCAAGAGCAAACAAAACCTTGTAATTATGGATCATAGCGATCTGACAGAGAATTATCTATTATAAAATGCAATCGCGCTGTAAACGGAATCTTCGGGATGGGGATACCTACAAACATTCGTCTCTTCTGCTTTTCCTTGAGGGCCACTTCTTCTGATACCCCGAGGGCGACCTACACAAAATTAATACTCCAATTTCACACGACTAAACTCCTGGATACAGCATTTTCGGCACGATGGTAATGCAGTCTTATATGGCGCAATACAATCTGTTTCAAAATTCAAGAGCAATCTATCTGGAGTGCTACCAGCGCACTGTTGGGTCACCTGACAAGGGAAGCCTCGAGAGTCATCATGCGAGCCATCAAACCTATTACTGTTGAGAATCAGGTCCGTGGAAATCATGCTCTATCTGCTTCTCCCGTCATCCTCCAATAATTGTTACCTAATCATCGCCGGCATCAGCGCTATTACGGGATACGGCCGGGACCCAAATAACTGCTCCCTCCTCTTCAGGCTCTTCAGTAGAAGCATCGTGGTCGGATGAAGAATTGGACGATGACCCATCTTCGGATAACTCAGTGTTAGTTCCAGTCCCTCCTGAGGCATTTGCATCAACCTTGGGCTCAACCTGATGTTCAGACTCCGCCTTATGTTTCGGTTCCGGGGCGTGTTCAGGCTCGTGTTCAGCCGCACTATGACGCTGTGGGATGGTCAATTCCTCTCGCTTGGTCCCGTTCAATGATGCTAAACGCTGCTTACCTTTCTTGACCCACGAGTTCTTCTTATCGTCAGACACAAACGCGAGGGCCTTGACCAAGGAGCGTGTGATCCACTGCTTCACATACGTGACTCTACCATCCCAGCTTGCAGGCCATTTATCCTCATCAGGGACAGCCGTGCGAAGGCTCTGCAAAGCGTAGACAGGGGTGAGTTCGATTCCCTTGGAGTTGAGATGCTTGACGATCTCTTCATGGAATTCCGGTCTGGCTGTAGCATGATGTTGGAGCCAGCGGACAAGTTGACGGAGTCGGAGGTTGAAGTTGGGTCTACCATCGAACTTTCCGAGAGAATAGTCTACGGCTGCGTCAGTAGCATCATTGCCAGGACCAGGTTCGGCATCCAAGTGGGCGGTTTCTGTAGTGGCGATGCTCACAGTGACGGCATTGGTGTTTTCACCAAGGGACTTTCGACTGGATCCTTCATCATTGTTGCCGTTGCCAGTCTTAGTTCCCACAACCAAAGTGACGGTGACTGTGGTGGGGGCATCAGCCTTCTTATCTCGAGTACCGTGACTGGATTCCGAAGAAAACAGGTGCAACCGAGCGTCCCCAAAACGTAAACGAGAACAACATGGCGACGTGACCCCTCGCTCAAATCAATCCGCACCGTTCGATGATGGATCGGTTCTTTGGTGGACTGGAGACGGATGTGATAAAAGCCCTATCCATGAAACCGCCCCATTTACCGACACAGGCTCCCTATGTCGCCCACCTGCCTGACAATAGCTTCTCCAAAGAGTCATACTAATCGCTCTTGGAAAGCGAAAGAGCCATCAGATGAGCTTACCGGTGTTTGGACGTTCGACAAGGCATCCTGGAACGCAGAACATTCATCACCATGCATGGGACTACTGACCTCTGGTAGAAAGTCTTGCCTAACGCTCACTGCGAATAGCTGCGTGTCTACAACGAAAGCGTAATAGGTTCATGTAAGAATTTTACTAGGTAGTGGACAGCGGTAAACTTTCTGGATGCTGGGTATACCATAGCTAGCGGTAGAGTTCGTGTCGATGCTAAACGGAGTATGAACACCTAAGTTGTGGAATACAATGATGATAGAAATTGGGAGCGTAACGCTAAAGCTCTATTAATAACATTCAATATCTACCCTGAAGGTGATAAACGACCGTGAAGTTAACAGCCACACCTACTGCTACTACCCGGACTGATAGCGTCTAACGGAAGCGTTCCCACTTGTCTATTTTACAGTTGCTGTAGAAAGTCTTAGTCTATTAGCAACCCATTGCGGGCATCTTGTCACCAGATGTGTCACCATCAGACCCCGAGTAGTCACAGCTACTGCAAATGTTCCTGAGCTACCAGAGCTGTTAATTGATTGAAATCCATTGTAAGCTACACTAGACCAAGTGGCGAGACACGTCCCAGGTTGGAAGGTCTAGCGAGAATCCCATTTCCCTCCATCTGGGATGGGTGATTCTAGTCCATGTACACAAACAATTCGACCTTATGAAACTCCAAACCCATCTAAGCCCGAGTAACTGGATAATGCGGAAGGTAAAGATGGAATCCAAACTGTATAATCTGGATATCGTTGTTGAAGAAACTTAAGTAGAACGACAGACAAATCGATATCGATGCACCGATTTGCTGGCAATACCAAATACCTGGTCAGCGCGTTTCTACTTAGGATTCTCCCCATGAGACAGGGAGCTTCTTCTTTACTTATCCTATATTACTCCAATGGAATCCAAGATTTCATAGCAGCTTATTCTGGCGATTTATAAATAATGCAACGTGTAACTTGACCGATAAAACGCTATACCTGATGAGCACAAGGACAACCATAGCTATACTGGCAATATGGATACAAAAGGATTTAATGGAACAATAGACGAACCAATGGGAGAGCCATGGATAACAAGGAGTACCTCTACCAGCCTTCCTACTACAACTCCCTACAAAGGACAAAACGGATTATCGCACTATGAAGTAATACAGAACCTGTATTAGAACGCTGGTTGTATAACAAGACGGCATAGCGACATAAAGAACTGATGGATCCGATCCGAGGGCATACTGCCTAAGACGGGCAATGGGCATTGATAGGATAGCTCTTAGACAGCGCCTGGGAAAGTGAAACGAATTTAGAGAATTTCAGAAATTACAACTTTAGGATCTTTAGGATTCACCACTGTAGCGGTCGCTGAAGAGCATCTCCGTCGGGTGGACATGAGCCAAATCGCCTCTGGGTCAGTTTGTATGTGAAATCCGAAAATCAAGGTAAACTCCTTACCTTTCCAAAAATTGCAGCTTTTCCGCCATCTCACACAAGAATACTCCAAAACCATCATTCTACAATTTACCAACTACCTAACTACTACCAGCGACATGGTCAAGACACCTGACTAAACCTCCAAGATCGTATATAAAGACTGTTGGATATCCTTACCTCTGTTGGGCTCAAATGCCGATCGATGCTGGTAGCACGTCTCTATCTGACAAGGGAAGCCTCAAGAGTCATTCTTTGAGGCATCAGACCTATTACCGAAGAACAGTAGGCTCAGCTAAGACTTGCGGACCATTACTGCGTCAGCTCATGACCATAGATACTAGCAGCCTGATTGTTTTTGTTTGGACCTCTGCATGGGACTGTGCCTTCCCCTGGCCCCGCCCTGGTTAGACCAGTGACTAGTATCGAGACCAAGATACCGACAGCAGCAGACCAAGACAAACTGCAACTGTCAGTATGGACAGCGGCACGGTTCAAGCGCATGTCTGAACTTGGTGTCAAGACAACTCCAACTATGCCGCTGATCCACGTCATTGGACATATCTGGCATGTCTCTTTCGCATCGCGGCGTGAAGTCCGGATCGAGATTGCGAATGCAACGATGATTGGGCACACTGAAACGTTGGTAGGATTGTATCAGCTTGCAGCGTCTGCGAGCGATGGGTAAATTAATTGAGGTCGAATATCGGGCCTGGGCTGAGCGAGCCTTTGGAACAATGACGGAATGAGTGTTCAGACGGGACGAGGAAACAAACAGAGGGCATTAGATGCCGAATTAGGACACACAGTACTTTGGATTGCTTTTGGTTGCAGCGAAGTATCAGATGACAGGATAGCGGCTTATGTCGAAGAAATGACGTAACTACTACTTTTGCGCAAATCACCCTTCTCCCACCAAAATGGCGCAGTGAGCCAAAACTTACGACACACTGAGAACCCTATAATCGTACTGCTCAAATAACCCCATTCATGGAAAAGCTCAAGATATGGACAGTCATCAGCCGAAAGTATCGAGTTTTCGACCAGTCAGGCAGACTTCCATTCACTATCATCTTCGGTATTTGCCGCCGCGACGATACGGACCCTCGACCAATACGTATCCATACAAAAGGAACTATCTTCGATGTCCCATACGCGCTGTCCAACGACCTTCTGTAATTGCGAGAGTATAACCCAAGAACGAAGCAATACGTACGAGTCGATATCGAGGAACTCGATAACACCGACAGTCCAGATCAATATCTTACTCTATCCTCCCGAGTCGAGAGAGCAGGAAATTGGAGAAAATGGATAACAGAATATCACTACCGTGTTGAGCCCAACAGTGAGCTTGCTTCATTATTAAAACCAGGAAAGAGATATGCAGTTCAGAATGTATCGGGCTGGCAGCTCGGACCGACCGCATACAATTTCGTCGACGACGAAGAGCCGCGACAAACAGATCGATGTCAGTTGGCTAGTCGTAGAGTCGATGGCCAGGCAATCTTTGAAGTCATGGAGTCTCTTCTGTGGCCACCAGAGTTACAAACCAAGATGCAGATGAAGACAAGCGACAATGCTACCTGGCTTTCCATTTCTGTTACCAACATGGGATCCCAGCCTGTTAGCGTCCAGATACGCGGTCGTCAGAGTTTCCTCGTCCCACACGGCGCTTACGATGTCACGCCCGATGACAACCGTCCTAGGATCATCAATGAAAATCCAGTGCCCGAAGAAACGATCCAGATACAGGACTTTTCTACAAACAGGATTGTGCGGGGGCCACGGAGCCCAGGTCTTTGCGGCGGAGGACTACCGCAACATGACTCAAGACCAGAATTGGATGTCCTGACAACCTTGAGACCCGGTGTTCCGCTTGTGAGGGATGTTGATGTAAGCAGTTTGCTTTCTGGGCTTCCAGATGGACGGTATGATTTGCGAATGGAGCCTAGGGGTATGTGGTGGTGCCTTGGCGACTGTGAACAGTTCAGGAGAACATGCGAGGATGGTCGTGTGCCTCAAGATAGCTTCCAGATGGTGATTACGCCTCTGATGCTGGAGTGCGACGATCTTGTGGAGGTTCGGATTGAAAATGGTGTTTCCATGGTGCAAAGTGCTGGATGATATCGAGACAATGAAGGATAGTTAGTGGGAAAAAGAGATGCGATCGATATATTGGGAAATAATTGCGTTTGACTCTGGTCTCATGGTCTAGCTTGTTGGAACTGAGTTCCATTTGAGAGTGATTGTTCTGCGTGCCTTGAAGGGCAGAAAGTGAGATTGAGTACTATAATGTCATGGCGTGGAGAACTTCTCCAGCGCGTGTCTCACGCTGAAATTACAAGGCCGTTAGCTCTGTACTACGTAGCCGGGCAGGGCTTCTTCAGTTTGCCGCACGCGAGAAAGAGTATATTGGGAATTCATGTGGACAATAGCCTAGACTTCTTGGGCTGTACAATAGTAAATGCCACATGCCAACCACCGAGGTGAGGAAGAACATAAAGTAATTTGAGTTAGATATGGATTGGTTTGTGGTTGCACAAGAAACGGGCTCGTAGTAGGAACCGAGACATGAGCTGCAAACTCAACGGTCTGTGTTCATGTAGGTGCATTTGGAACAAAGTAAATGTTGCTTTGCGATGATGCACAAGCCGCTGTGTTTGCATGTTTCATGATACCTAAAGCAGTGGAGCCAGGTTTGGCTGGTCTGTTGCACAGATGGGAATACGAGGTGTGGCTTGATTTTGAGGCCTTCTGCACTACGTCGCTTAGAAGATGGCTTTTCTTGGCCTTGGCGCATTGCAGATGATGGATCCCAATCGCGAGGTCTCTTCTCGATGACGCATTGCCGTCGGCTGGCAGGTTTCTGTCCATCCAGGTAGATCAAAGAAAAAGCAAGACTTAGTTAAGGGTTATTATAAAAATTAGGATAGCCTAACCTAAGTTTAGTACCTAAGTAAGTCTAAGTTATTTTGTTAATAAGCTTTTATATCCTGGTTATTTTTTAGACCGCCTGCCATCGTACGTGGATAAGTTGTGAGTTTCGGTCAATTGAGTAACTCACAGAGCGCGGAAAGATGGGTAGCACAATAATTGTGTTTTAAACTCCAGGGTGTCAAATAGAATATGCTCGCTTGAACTGACCAAACTATTCCGTCTCTGATGCTCTCAGCCACCAGTCATCCTGACACCCTGACTCCATATTGATAGGAGATAACTACCGCTCCGATCCGTTGCGGCTGATGTCCAGCCTCAACGCCATCTCCAAACAACAAGACAAACATCAAGCCACATGTGCCCCAATGCCAGATCATCTATGCTCAAGGATACCCCATCCGAAATGCTGACTGGAAGGAGGAAAGAGAAAAGTACTTATTAGTCGGTTTGTGAGTGCCATTATCCGCATAGGATGGAACACTGTCGGTGGGATAGGATGGCAGACCAGGGATGTGGCTACAACTGAGACAGCGGGCTCGGGTTGTCGAGAGGCTGATGCAGCTTTGAGACATGCGTGGCCAGATCTCCCCGTTAGCTGGCTGGCTGGCTGGGAATTCGCTTTTGGACAGTTAGTGAACCCTCTAAAAACGTCAATCAGCATAGAGAGGTGATTCAGGGGACCAGTCATTGGTCCTTGGGAGCTTGGACTTGGCCCATCAATCGAGCGAACCACCAATCCCCTTCAGACTGAGATCTGACTAGGGATTGGGATAAGGATATCTTGATCCGAATCGGACGGCTTCACTCTTTCTCCCACTTCTATCGTCAGCGACCGTGATCATAAATAAAGTCTTTTTAGCGCTGTGCCACCTAAGATCAGTTGGTCGAGGGTAGTGATTTTGACAACTGCAAATAAATTAATACATTCATTTCATAGCTATTGGCAATGTCACAACTCCTTTGTGGCTCTGCGGTTCACTCTACCTTGGTACATGACTTCAGGTAGGCATTTAAGACCCTGAACCTTAGATCCAAGATCAGTCGCAGTCAGAGGTGAAATAGCCAGCATAGGGACCCATATAGCTATCTGAGGTCGTTAAGACGCAACAGGCTACCGTCGCTCTATTCTGACCAGTCCTTGATTGATTTTCGGGAGCGTCCTTTGTAAGACCCTTACGAAAACGAAGATTCTCCATCCCTCCCAGGCACGTACCCCTTCTTTTCTTCCGGTACATAGACCTTCTTGTGCCCTTTGATTTGGAGTCTCTTCGTCTTCTTCTCGTTCTTCCTTTCCTAATTACTGTCAGCACTCATCTCCCGAATTTACATGCAACATACCTTGGAGCTCAACTCCAGTCGTCCATTCTCAGAGGCAGTGGGATCACCCAGAGTAGCCTTGTACCAAATCCCAAGTGCCTCAATGGATTCAAAGTGGTACTTTCTGTCAAAAGTCCACTTCCCACAAGCCTTGTTGATCATCTTGAACTGAACAATCTTGCGCCAAATGCATTTGATGCTGGTCTTGAGAGCGGGGACAATAATGCAGGCGATTGGTTTGAAGTCAAGATTGCATACCCCAAGAAGCATTTCCATGATGAAATCGTCGTTGGTAATGACGGTCGCTGGGTTGTTGTCGCGCAATTGTTGGAGGAGCTGGTAAATGATGAAGCCGTGGATTTGAGCACAGAAGTGGATTGTTGGGCTGATGCCTATTTTCTTGCGAGCGAAGTAGATGTCGATGGAGACATTACAGATCAACATGGCTGAGTTGGTTTCGCACATGATGTTGATTTGGCGTTGATG
This sequence comes from Fusarium sp. MBC 364, assembly GCA_030777805.1. NCBI lineage: Eukaryota > Fungi > Ascomycota > Sordariomycetes > Hypocreales > Nectriaceae > Fusarium > Fusarium sp. MBC 364. The sequence continues at coordinate 25,191 of JAPFSC010000405.1, read as the reverse complement.
CTTGTTTGTAATTGTACGGAAGTATAGCCACAAAAGATGAGATTTCGACAACGGGTTCCGTTACTATTTAGCCCAGTTCATTGCTTTCAAACGTCCCATGATTGCTTAGAAAGATAGATTCTGTCATGAAAGAGCTATCAAAAACTTGGCATGTCTGAACATGACATTCATGGTGAGCGAGCTGTGGCTGACTGAGATCCTTTGTCTGCCTGACCCCGTCGATTCGGTCCAAAATGATTCAACGCCTGGCCTTTCTACATCCCGTTTGTGACAACTGATTATTGCGAAGCGCCACAACCGCCACAATAAAAAGAACAATGACTTCCACTTCATTCTTTCAGACTCTGCCCCCGGCTGTCTTGCATACATAGCTCAGCGTTTTGATTGCTTACCAGTCATTGGTAGCTTCATCTTGACAAGAAATGACTGAAGAGGCAATGACGTTTGTGTTCTTTTTTGAGGCGCGCTGGCTATTCATGTCTCCGTATCGTTTTTCGGTGCTTTCAGGAAGCACTGTGATGTCCCACCTGGCAGTCCATGGCATTTGGGGGCGAGAGGCCGTGATTTGTTAATGATCTGCATAAGAGAAAGGTGGGGGAAGTGTGTTCCTAAAAAGCACCGTATCCCCCGCTTGAACACAACCTTGATATCCTCAACACTCATCGAAAATGGCCGAACAGTCATTTGATCCACAGCTTCGGTCCTCATTCATTACGCGTCTTCCTCGTGAACTTCGCGACAAGGTATATCTCGAGCTATGGCGTTCTTGCGGCCTTCGCCAACACATCATTTGGCACCATGACAAGAATGACGTAACAAAATCTCACTTCTGTCGATGGAGATGTACGACGCCATTTGAAGTCGAAGATGGCCTTCAAGAGGCCATTAATAAGACCAGGATCGAGCTTGGTGTTGCGCTGGGTGGGAGTTTCAGCAATAAGACCTATGCTCTGCAGCTATATTCTGCTTGGAAGAACCATTTTGCTTGCGGAGAACGCATCGGACAGGTATATGGTGACGATGCCAGCCCAGGCGTTACCATGTGTTCTTCTCCTACAGCTTGCTGGAGTCAGACTTCGGAAGGGTCAGCGACATGGAGCCCCTATTTAGGTATGCTCTTAACATGCCACACGATGTGAGACCACCATTCAAAACCACAGACATGTCGCTTATTCTTTACCAGATCTTCAGAATGCATCCAGTCAATATACGAATCCACGACCTTTATCTTCACAGACATCGTTGCTCTAAACTTGCTTGTGGGCTTCTGCAAGGTGCCCGATCGCTGGAACCAAGATTGTCAAGTGGCTATTCCACCACCCGGATTTCGCACTTATGGCAGACATATCGAGCTATCATTAGAGCCGGTCTTTCCCATGCTGCTGCCCTGCTCGTCTCCAATTATCACTCCGGAATCGGAGGAGCGACATAGTTCCTCTGACTTTCACGCATTACGACTGGATCTTTTACAGAATCTCACAACCCTTAATGTCTGGATAGCCGCTCGCTCGACTGTATTGCTTATTGACGAAAACGCCGACAACATTGACCAAGGTCCATATGACATCACGCAGTCAGACATTGCGTCCATCAAAGAGGCGCTGGCACCCCTGAAGCAGGTCAAGAACATCACTCTAAGCATGCCTCTTGCTTCCGCTGCCGATATTGAGGACGGCTATGTAGTTGCTTCCGCTTCCGATATTGAAGATGGCTATATAGTTGATACTACGCATCTAAAAATATGGCGTAGAGGTTCAGGCGATCGGTTCCATCCAGCTCTATTACCAGTCTTTGAGGTGGACCGCTTCAGCAGCAACGTTCATTCAACTCAAGAAAGGTACGTTCGAGCTCTTTTTGCATACTGACACTGACACTGACAATTTTTAGAAGCGTAAAGCTATCGTATAATCCAGGTTCGGTTACTCATGTTCGTTATGCTACTGAGCGCGATGTCAATACAGTGTCGTCAGATCGTGGGTTTGCATCTCGATTGATGGAATCAATTTGGTCCAAAGGGAAATGGCTGAAAAAGAACCGATAGCGCTAGAGACATCAGGGCAAAAGAACAACCGTAGGATACCAAACTGACCATCAGTGTCTTCGTCAATCAGCTGGCATCACCTTTGCCCCCCTCAGTTTTACAAATAGCACAAAATTTCTAAGTCACAACAAGTAGATTCACTAGTCAATAGTGGTGTATTGCAATCTAACTACCTAGTACCCGCCCAGGCATCATTCAATCATTCCAGCATAACCCTAAGCCTAAGCCGAAGCAGAAGCAGAAGTAGAAGCAGCAGAGACCTGGCTGGCAATGTTCTCGCAGAACTTGATAGCAGCGGTAATAGCAGCATTGAAGTCGGTGGTAGCAACGAATTTGCCGACAATGGACAGAGCGCTTGAAACCCAAGCGTTCAAGTCAATCTTGCCAAGTGCGATCTTGAAGCCGCTGAGAAGAGATATGAAGACAGAAGCTCCGGGAATGCTCTGTGAATTTATTAGTATGTGCTTTATGTGTCTGTTGAGGATGGCTTACGGTAGTGATCTTGCCGATAGCCCACTCGATGCCGACATTAGCCTTGGCGTTGAGATCGACGGAGCCAAAGTATTCAGCGGTGGCGTTGTAGCCCTGGTTAATGAGCTTGTTGTAGTCTGTCTTTTGCTGGGATGCATTGGCGCCTGGGACAAGGCCCTTCACGCCACCGACAATGTTCTCGAGAACATCACGCTTCTCAATTTCCTCAGGGGTCTGGCTCTTCTCGTCCGAGGTAGGGATGATAGAATCAAAGAAAGAGGTGATGTCATCCTGTTCAGTCAGTCAGTAGCTTCCTCGGTGTCTTGGATCGATGGAATTACCTTGACATCCCTGGTCTCCTGGACCTCGACGTTTCGGGTGGCTAGGGTGGAAGCAAGGCCGCGGGCTATATGATGTTAGAACAAGCTTCAATGATAGTGAGGGTAGAGCATACCGTTGGGAACAGAGGCAGCCAGGGCAGTGCCAGAGGCAAGGATAGCAGAGAAGACAGTGAAGAACTTCATTTTGAGAAAAAGTGAGGGTATCGAAAGTAACGAAGAAAAAAGAAGTAGATAAAGTCAAAGAGTGACAAAAAGTTTGTTGTTGAAGAGGTGGAAAGAATGTAATGGAATGATTGAATGATTGAATGAATGGATTGCTGTGAGAATAATTGATGGACTGGCGAAGAGGACCGAGTATTTATGTTTCCCAATTGTCAACTGAGGCTTGAACTACCACGATGATCTCATCCGTTGTAATTCGGACAATGGGAGGGAAAACTCGTTTCGCATAAGGCTGGCCCTTTGTTTGAAACAAACATCATAGCGATGTCTGTCGCGCTATGGTAAGCGTAGCTGATGTAGATTATACTACTGCAAGATTCAAAGTCTGGTGTTTTACATTGATGGAGAAAATCTCCGCAGTGCTGCGCTCGGTTGTACCGGGAACAATCATCTTGAGATGAAGTCGAAGGTGCGCAGACTGGCATGTGGTCTATGCTTTGTTTTGCAGCCTTATCAGAAGAACAGTTGAAACGTTCGTCCATCACATGAACACGTGGGTCGATCCCTGCGTCATTAATTTGAGATGAATTATCTGTGTTGTGATATTAATTTGACGCTTGGTTCTTATATCCCAGACTACCTTGTTTTACTCTGGTACTCTGTATATTGAGTGACACTACTGATACACTGCGATCTGACTCATGTACTGCGAATTGACTTCTTGTCCAGCCAGGCGATGAACTTGGCAGCAACTGATAAACTACTTCGAGGACTAAAGTCAAACTACGCGCTGTTAGTATTGCTGCAGACACCGATAGTGTCTCCTTGCAATTAGACTATAGAGTTGAAGTAGATACAAGTGTAAACGGTGGATCTGCAGCTGCGTTTCACTAAGTGGAGGAAACATCGGAGCGGCTCGCCCGGCCCACACTCCGGGGAAAGATTGCAATACCAACTGATGGACACCTGTGAAATTAACGTTATCACAATCTGCAGCATTACGTCTGTGTTGGAACCTCTAGGGTAAACTTCTCAATCGATATACAATGTTCGATTTCCATATGCAATATGATCTTCTATTCCATACCTGTTGAAATTGAAATGTGATTTTGCAGCATTACATAGACAAGCAAGATAAAATTATGTTAACGCGAACAAACGACATCAGCATGTGATGCACACCTGGGTTTCACGAAAGGGTGATATATCAATAGTAGTGTTATTCGGAATGGGTGTTTATTTGAGTTTGATAAGGCATATATGACAATTGAAAGCACACAGGACCGCAATACCTTTCACCGCATTTGTGTTCTATTGCCTGCCAAAGATTGGAATGGGGAGGCTGGGATAGCGCGCTTTGATCGCGCGTTCTGCTGCAGATTAATTTCCAGTGCTGACCTCCACTAACAATTTCAAGAGCGCAGACCTGTGCCGGTACAAAAAAGGACGGGAGCTAGTTTGGAGCGTGAAACAAGGGAACCCTGCTAGCCTCCCGGTCTAGACAAAGAACTGCGCTCTTTGATTGTCTGCCTCGCCGGACAGACCTCCCACTGAGATGTCTGAGCGCTTGAACGCTTCACTCTTGGAACTGGGCTGGGAAATTGTACTGTGCTGTTGGAGTAAGTTAATTTTGTAGGGTAGTTTCCGTAACGATGTTTGGTGATTCTTGCAGAAGAACTGCACTTAGCCCAGCATGTAATTTGTCAGGCTCATATATCTACCAATGAATTAGGTCATAAGGGTTTTGACTTATTGTATTGTAGATTTGAGCGAAATAGTGCATGACTCACCAAGGATGCCAATCTCCAATGGAAATGGTACATGGTTAATGTCGTGATGATCAGTTGTTTCCCCTTCGATGTTCGCTTCACTAGGCACTCTTTTGCTTATCGACTATCAGTTATGTCATATCGATAACAAGCTATCTTATCTTTGATACGATTCCTTATCCCTTATCATGTAACGCTTATCTGACCAGAAGTAATCAATGATTTTAACAAACCCAGTGATTGAGGCTTTAGTATGATGAACGTATCGAAGACAAGGAAGCGCTACAGTGAGATTCTTCCGAGTGGATTGTAATAAGTGGTTTAATAAGAAGAGAAACAATAAGCAAGCTTTACCGCTGCGAGCTGCCGATGGGCGTTGAACACAGGCTAACTACACGGTCGAGCTGCAGTAACTACATCCTTGTGTGTTGCCAACAGAATTCGCCTAGAGCATAGCAGCAAGAGCACAAGCAAGTCCACCAATAAGTCCGGCAGACTTAACCACCAATCCAGATCCAGCATTGTCGACGACCTCGGTAGGGTAAGCAGCTGGGGGGAAAGTTCCATTGACCCGAGTATACGCTGATGCCATATAATCTATACCATTACTTCGGGTTTGAGTGGAGTAGACTACCATGGTAATATCGTCCGAGTTCAGGGTTGTTTCGGGGGCAGCAGTCGTCATAGGGATAGTGTTTCCAAGAGAGGTGACTGAGGACTCGACTGACGAGATCGCATCTTGCGTGTCGATGGTGGCAGTGGCGGAATTGACAGGTGTGTTGGTGATCTCAGCTGCGATAGGCAGAGCGAAGAGAAGTGCGGTAAGGGCGATTGAGCGAGCCATTTTGAGTTGAACGAGTGTGATGATTTGCAGAAATACAGTAATGAGCGTTGAGTGACGATAATTCAAGAGGCTTACTACGCGTTGTTTTATACCTCGGAGTCATGTAGGATTTGGGACATTGTGGGTCAATTGCGAGCTTGCATGTAGATTGTGATTGCTTCTTTGGAATGTAAGGTGGTTTGATTCTGATCCTTCTGTGCTATTTATGGGGTGTATTGGATGGATTGGGTTAGTAAAGAGGCTGAGATGCTAAGCGAGACGGGTATTATTTCGCTTCGGGCCAACGCCAAGGAGTCTAGACAGTCCTTTGGCCACAACGGCAGGATGATACCGAACAGATCTATGATACACGATACACTGCGAAGTGCTCCAGACGGAACAGTCTCAGCCCTAAAAGCTGTTCTGGCTATTGTGACTCTGTTAGCAGCAGCAGCACCTTCTCTGGTTTACTTGACGTTCTTCCTTTTATCCTAGGTGAACAAGCTGGTCTACTGGACATTTACGAATGACATTGAACAACAAGTTCTAGTCTATCTCCTTATTGTTATTTGGGGCAGCATAGCTCTTGTTCTGTAGTATAGGTACAACAAAATAAGAAGACATATAGTTTATTTGTTGGACTTGTGCATTAGGGAACAAGACCATCTCAGTATGAACATCCGGCATTCCAGCAATATAAATACTCTGCCCCTCTTGCTAACTTTGAACTTCAGCAATCCCAACTCAACAAACAGGTATCTTAGCAAGTACCCACCAACAGAACAGCCGAAGCGCCCGCAAACAACAGTTACTTCAGACCGAAAGGAAATCATTCATCATGCTTTTCATCGATACAATCGTCAGCTATATCGTAGACATCTGCGTTGGGTACTGCATCAACTCATTCATCATCGCTTACTCACTCTTCGTGGATCACATCAAGGCATCTGGTATCTATCACTTCATCGATAACAGCATTCCGGATTTTGTGTGGGTAGCTATTGCTTACTTCAACGAATCCCTCAGCAGCTATGGCTCACCGGCACGGTACTGGCGCTATGTCGCATTCTTCACCATCCTTGGAGTTATTGTTGTTTTTACTTCCAAGACTGTGCTCTCTGCATTTCGCTTTATCTGGCCGTATCTACTCGCCGCTCACATTGTGGCCTTCGCTGTTTTCTACCACGAGAGCCTCGACAAGGACAAGTCAGGATATCATGTCTGATGCAGTCTGGAAACCCAATAGGTCACCTGTTGCCCATCGGAATTTTTCTTTTGCTTTTAAATATAGTCATACAATTTAGCCCTTACAGCTGAGGTAAGCCAAGATCTGCTCCACCACTCATCGGTTTATTGTCTTTGGTCTTGTTTTCTTTACAGTATCGCTAGTTCGAGCTGCAAGAATATTGGATGGGATAAACTACGGTTCATTCCGAAGTTGTTCTGGGTGACTTACCTTTCACCTTGTCGCTCATCAGCACATTTCCTTTGTACCTCTAGATAGTATTAACAAACAACCTTTACTTTGTTTCGCTAAGAAACAAATATCCCACTCACTATTGACTTCTAATATCTACTGCAAAGACTGCGAAGATTGCAAAGACACAGTTAATGCCCCGCCTCCTAGTAGCGGTATCCAAGAGACTACTGGCAAACAGACGCTTTTGTAGCTTCCCGTAACCTGATAATCTACAATTATTCCCATTCGTCGCTGAATCCAATCTGTTCTCCCTTAACCATTCTTCTATTCCTTCACCAATGCGCCTGATAACAATACCAAACACGACCACAATGAACTGTACCGCAGTGTTCAAGTGATAGTTACCTCTTGGAGTTATCAGGAATGCAGAATAGGTATCTAGAATATGTCAGAACACTTGCTTAGTGAAATTAAGTGTGTAAGTGCTGAAACGTTCAACTGCTGTAAGAGGTTTTTAGAGCTGTAGTGACGGTTCTAGCTATTGTACTGAAACTCATAGATAAGCAACTTACCTATTATACCGAGAACTCACAAATTATTAATCAAATAGATATTTGTATTCTGTAGTTCTATTGCACACTGCAGTAGTACAGCTACTTAGTTTATCTAATAGGTATAGTAAAGTAAAAGAATATAATATCTACTTAGAGAATATTACTTGTATATTCAAGAACAAGATGATCTGGAGGTCTCAGCATCTTGTACTGTGGCGACATAAATAGCTGTTTCTTCTCCTTGGTTAAACTTCTTGAAACCCAACTAGGCCAAACAGGTCTTGCCAGTCACAGCCAGCAACTAAAGCACCCTTAAACAACTCCTTCACACTCAACCTAACAGAGAGTCATTCATCATGGATCTCGCCAACCAATCCCTCGACTTCGTAGCAGCAGTTATCAACCAGTACAACAAAGTCTTGAGCTTCTGTGGGGATCCTCGAATGTATCGGCCTCTTTTTGGTGTCTTCGTTCTTGTCCGGCTTATTATTGCAGTTGGTATTTGGACTTGGAAGAACCGAGAGGCATTAGCTGACCTTGCTAAACGCATTACCTGGCCTATTATCGAGTATCTTCTCCTTGCTAACGCACTGGCTATTCTCCTTATGACCCTTTCATTTCACAACGTTGAGAGTTACTTGGACTTTGGTATTATACTGGTTTCTATTGTTGCGATTTTGGAAGGTGAATTTCTGAGATTATATCCAGCTGTCTCAGCTTCGATTGCAGTTGCCTTGGACCGCCCAGGTCTTGCCGACGACCGATTCTGGCGCTATGTGCTTGCTCACATTCTCCTCATTTTCGCTATATTCTTGTTTGTCTTTGCGAAAAGAGCTCTCATTGGTTGCGTAAAGATGTATTCCGGTATTGACGTCTAGGTAAGCTACTACCTCATTACCATGTTGCCTATCGACACGTCGCTTTGAACTTGAGTTTCTTTATCCCATCACTGGTTTGAGCTGCAACAGATTGATATGAGACAAACAATAATTCACTACGACCTGACCGTCTAGCTGAGTTGTTGTTCCCGTTGTTTACAAGAGTCTGGGAGTTATTTCCAGCACTGCCATCCGTGGTATATGGATAGCCGCCAAGTGTACGCTCATCACCAACTTACTGGCTTTGCTCCCTTTCCAAGTCAGGAGGACTTCATTGGTAAAGTCACCCGGTCTAGGCCCTACGGTTCACCTGTCACCCATCGGCACATTTACTTTGTTCTTTTAGATAGCATTAACAGATAACGTTTACTTTCTTTCATCGAGCAGAAAATAGCTTATTCACCGTTCACTTGTAATATCTAACAAACTGCCAAGATTGCAAGAATGAAGTTCATGCCCTGCCGTTTAGCAAAAGTTTGCCAGAGACTCCAGGTAGAGAGATCCTTCTGCAGTATCCAGTTACCTGCCAATATGAGCGACTCTATTTCATGGCCGGGATTATTGATTGCTCCCCACAAGACGCACTTCCTCTCTCCCACCATATACTTATGTGAGTTGCTTGGGTGTTCAAAGTGATTCGCATCAGCATAACTTTGTAACAAACTCTCGAGACAGAGATCCTGTATCTTTGCAAAGTCCGTTTCGGCCGGAGTTGCTAAAAGAACAGTGTTCACTACTACTAGTAAAAGAAGGTGTCAAGTTGTGTCAGTTAATAAGAATACTAGATCCATCTTAGATAATTTATTACTTCAGACGGACATTTACTCAAAAGCCCGACAATTGCCGTCTTGTCAATAGCCACCTCCATACCCTTACTGATATCCACCTCCGTAGCCACCACCTCCAGATCCAGCACCTGGCTGATAGCCACCTCTGTAACCACCACCGCCAGGGCCACCAGAGCTCGGACCACGGGCGTTTGCCATATTTACCTTGATTTGGCGACCATCGAGCCTAAGTAATAACCGATAAGTAATAGTGAACAGTAGAGCACGATTTGCTACTTACTCCTGCTCATGCAGACCATTAATCGCAGCCTCAGCTTCTTCCGAGCTACTGAATGTAACGAAGCCGAAGCCTCTTGATCGCCCAGTGTCGCGGTCGCGCATTACAATCTGTTACTTGAGATCAATACTTCGCAAGGATCTACAAAAGCCTATGACTGACTGAGTCCAAAACCTGACCAAAGTCCGAAAAGGCTTGTCGGAGTGTTTCATCTGTAGTACTCCAGGATAGACCGCTATATATCATTAATAGAGAGCCATGGGAGCTTTTCTTGACCAGAACTGACCCAATGAATACTTTGCTCGACATAGTGACAATGAGTCGATTGGAAATGTAGATTGTAAATTCTAGGATGGAGATAATTATGGAAAGTAAAGAGAGAATTGGGACGTGGAATCTAATACTTATAAACTCTTTTGCTAAGAGCAAGGCATTCGCTTCTTTGCTCTTTCTATTACGTCATATTGGAATAGCAACAGCAGGGTGAAACTTTCAGTTAACTGAACCAATAAGAGAATTCACTAACTGCGCATGTCTCAGCCAGGTCATCATCAACCAGAAAGCAAGAAACAGTACAGACCAACGCGGTCTGACTTGTTCACTGGCCACTCTTGAATATGTAGATCACTCAGACTATACTGCTTTCAATTGCTTAGCTGGACTTGAACTTAAATTTCTAGAGTAAAGCTGCAGCAATTGGCTCACCAACGAGACAGAGGCTGACATGTTACAGCATAGCTGCAGCTAATTGCCGATCTATCACTATTCTCAGCACGGCTGAAGCTCCCTGCTGATCTTCGAGACATCATTCTGTCGATCCCGGCCCGTAAATGAACTTCAAGACATATCAAAGAATGACTGACAACGGAATGACTGACAACGCGTCAGTATGGTAGTAAGAGTAACACATAGCAAACGGGAGACATGCAAAATCCTGTGCGTTTTATAATTTCTGATCATACCATTTCATAGTCAATGCTGGCTTTTCATGTGCCCCATGTGGTTCATCGTAAAAGTATGCACCAGTTGAACTCTGGGGTCTGGATCTTCTAATTCAATTGGCTATTGGGACAGTTGTTAGACTACAGGTGACAAATTACTAAAGCCGGTGTTTCATGGGTAGAATACCTAGCTATGCTGATGAACCCTGGATGAAACGCTGCTCATTTAGCTGTTTCGTGAACTGACCAGCGCGCAGTCTCAGTATCATTACTACTGTACTACTAGCAATGGCCAGTTTAAAAGGGAGATGTCTGCTCCTTCCATCTAGTCAATGTCTTCACAACCTCACATTCGTTTGACTTGCCATATCGTTGCAATGGTTCATGTTTCCAGTCTGTATTCAGGGTCTGCTAGTGACATATCTGGTGATAAGATGCTTGGTAATGCGTCCTTGATAAGATAACATCTTTACGTTTCTATTCTCAATGTACTGGCTGTTGCCATGCTTGAGACACGAGCTAGCCCTTACAGACCCATACAAACCGGCGTAGCAAGTCTGGATGTGACTTCCTCAAAGATCGGCGAAGAGAGCTTGCCAATATCCACGACTGAGATTTTGTCTATTGATAATACTGATATGGCATTTTCGCGCAGAACAGCTGCCGAAACAACTAATACTGAGATGCCGTGCCCTGTCTATATTTAAATTCCTTCCACCGTAACCTGCGGCAGCGCATCTTTCGCTCGATGCCAGCATATCTACTGTAACAAGTCTGCCCGACACCGCATTCGAGATCATTACTAATGCAACAGCGTTTTCGACCCACCCCACAGTAATTGCCCTCACCGAAAGTACAATATGCGCCCGGACTAACCTGTAACAACTACTGAATCCACCGAATGAGTCACTCGTCATTCAAGTTTGAATGATAGTCGAGACAGCATTGCACACTGGACTAGCTATGGGTAAACGACTGAGAAAAACACACATCCTCGCATCAACGTGATGCATGCTTTCATACTAGGCAATGCAACTCACACTCAAAAACAATAAACAGAGACTATGTCTTCTTTGATATCTACCGTAGCCTCTCCGTTAAGCAACTTTGGCTCATTAGACAGCAGCTACAGATTTGCATACTACTACCGAATAATGTTTACCAGTTCGGGTGTAGAGTTTATTTACGATGCTAAATCGAAGACAGAAGAGACATCTATGCAATCCGGCAAAGAGGACAGCATTAGCAGATAGAAATTTCAAATTGTCAAGGGGCTCAACTTGGATGAACACTCGAATTGACTTCTACTGTGGAGGTAAGCTTCCTAGCTTTCATGTAAATATCGACAAGTTATCTTCCAATATGACATGTCCTGGAAAAGTTGCAGAAACATGAGAAGCTGTCTAGTACTAACTATCGATCGTCTACATACGCAGATTTAGAATTGACGTCAGCTTTATTCCATCACAAAATATATAATACCAAGTCATCGTCTCCGCGGGTTATTAGCAGAAAATATATCCCTCACGCTCAGACTGCCAAAATAAAGTAGCCTAAGTGCTGCTCTAGAGAACCGTGACGGGAGTGGATCATTCTGTCTCTTATGCGTTCTGCGCCCAATTCTTCTGAAATGCTGTGGGCCAATAAACTTACCTTCTAGAATCGTTTATCCTACCAAGATACCTGGCAGTCCCGTTTTGTAACCGGTCGGGCCAACTCACCGCCGACTTACCTGCCACAACTCCAAGAATCCCCATTTGCCATACAACCGAGTCATGGCGAACTTACAAAAAGCCCTCCATCTTGGTCCCTTTGTCCTCCCTACAGAAGGACCAGCCAACGAACAAGAATGCCCAGAACGCTTTGTTACCTTTTTCCAGTAGGTCACATGGCGTCTTCGCGGATCACTCTCCCAAACAGGCAACTGGTCAATTGGTAAGCGGGTCTCTAGTGGCAATGGGGTTGCATCGACGAGATATGCATGAATTTAAAGTGGTAGATGATCGGCACTTTAGCTTGGCGGTCTGTATAACTGGTGGTTTTATTTATCCTGCACCTATCTCTATGCAGACTAACGGCTTAGGTGCCGTATTTATGCCTCTCAACCCCTGCTTTAACTCCGAAGATCGCAATTACTTTGGGGAGCCAATCACCAACCTCTTTTATCTCAACAGCGACATCATTGGGCACATCGAATCTTGGGTTTCATTTCCCCCTCACTGGGCAGATATCGGTTCGCTTGATCTGGATAAGGCTGAGGACCTTATCGTGTTTGCCTTCGCCGTGTAGGATGCCAAGAACAAAAGAACCAGGCACAGGGGCCAAGAGAAAGACTCAGCTTCCTCTCCAGGAGAGATCGCCGAACCTTTATAGATAGAGAGATCTTGGTACCGTAGTCTTGGTATTGCAACATTGACTATAAAGAGCCGATTGAAATCTGCTCAATCTTGCTCTTTACTTCTCATCCACATTCGTTGTAGCATCATCAAAATGAAGGCCTCTCTCACCTCTCTCCTCCTTGCCACCCTGGCCGGCTCCGCCGTTGCTCAGGACAAGATCAACACGGCCAAGTTCGATGAGGGTTACCTCCGTGCTAACTCCGCTCCCAATGCCATTGGCATGGGTGTCCTGCGCCAGCGCAAGACTGCTCTTTTCGAGAAGCAGGCTGCCTCTGGTGTCTTTGACAAGGACCGTTACAAGGTTGCCTCCTCTACAGCTTGTGTCGATGGAAAGGCCGGGGGTTACTCCTGCAACAATGTCGACATGAAGGGATTCCTTCGTCACCAGGACATGGGTAGCCGAACCCGTGTTGGTAACGATGTCTGGGGTATGTACTCTTATTGTAATTTGAAGTCAACAATGCTAACTATTCAGGTTGGACTCACTCCTCCGGACGAGAGTTTGCTCTCGTTGGCCAGTCTGACGGAACTGCCTTTGCCGAGGTCCACAAGGACGGAAGCTTGACTTACGTCGGCCGTCTCCCCACCCAGACCGTCGCTTCATCTTGGCGCGACATCAAGGTCATCGGCAACTACGCCTACATTGGATCCGAAGCCGCCGATCACGGTCTTCAGATCTTTGACCTTACCAAGCTCATCAAGGCTGACCCCAAGAACCCTCCCACCTACAGCGTCAGCCGAGACTTGACCGCTCACTTCACCGGCTTCGGCAGCAGCCACAACATTGTCGCTAATGAGGCCACCAACCTTATCGCCGCTGTTGGTACCGAGTACAGCCTCAAGTGCCGTGCTGGTCTCTGGATGATTGATGTGTCTAACCCTGCCCGACCTCAGGATGCTGGCTGTGTCAGCAACGATGGATATGTTCACGATGCTCAGTGCATCATCTACCGTGGACCCCAGAAGGGTTACCAGGGTAAGGAGATCTGCTTCAACTACAACGAAGATGCTCTTACCATCGTCGACATCTCTCGACGCACCATGCCCCGTCAATTGTCGCGCACCACATACAACGGCGCTACATACACCCACCAGGGCTGGATCACCGAGGACCACAAGTACCTCCTCCTCGACGATGAGCTCGACGAGCAAGAGAAGACTGGTCCTGCAGCTGACCAGCACACCACCACTTACATCGTCGACATTCAGGACCTCCAGTACCCTGTCTTCCGTGGTGTTTACAAGTCCCCTCAGCGCTCCATCGACCACAACCAGTACATCGTCGGTGGAGTTTCCTACCAAGCCAACTACGGCTCTGGCCTGCGCATGGTCAACGTCTCCTCCATCAACCAGGATGACACTGGTGCTGGCTTCAAGGAGATCGGTTTCTTTGATGTCCACCCCGAGGATGATGAGGTCGGTGGTGAGGCTGAGTTCTACGGTGCTTGGTCTGTCTACCCTTACTTCCAGAGTGGAAACATTGTCGTTAGCTCTATTGAGCGAGGACTCTTCTCTCTCCGATACACTGGTTAAACAATGTTAGAATTAATTCTTGTACATATTTATATTAGTCTACAAATTCGACTGGACAATGAAGAATTGATACTCAAAGAAAAGCACCACTGTCCTTTGTGTGTGTAGTTTTCCGAGCCGTAACCCTTGGATGGACATTAGGCGCAACAGTTCTATGTCAGCTCATGATCTGCCCATTCAGCTAGGGGCAACTTGCAGTAGTGGTCGAAAGACCAGCTGCGCCTTTGATTGAAGCGTGTTTCATACATGGATGGGTTTTTAGACATTAGCAGTATATTGGACGTTTGGTACTTTGTTCTACTAGCGGACACAGATCACACGACGGAGGGGTACAAAGATTTCCTTGATGTATCAGTAAATGGTAAAGTAACGATCAAGTAGTATTTTAGCGTTGAGTATGTAACTAAATCTCATTGAGAGCTCGGTTCCGGTTATTCAATTCGGTAAGAGTGCAATATGTAAGAACGTTATTTTACCTGCTATATTCTCAGCACAAAATCATAAACTGTAAGCAGCAGTACACTGTCCAGTAGAAACTGCCTCTGATTATAACTTCACACAATCTTGGCCGCTTATGACTGTAGAGTGTTAAAACGGAAAAACAGTTTATTATCCTAACACGCAGTCCTTGACAGGTCTACTGACGTGCTTACAAAGAAATGGAAATTGAAACAAGACAATAAAGCACTGAACAAAGACTGCCGTCTGGTAAAGCTTTACCATTTTCTAATAGAACACAAGGGCTTGAGCACGTTGATTGTAAATTGAATGCAAGGCTGTTCTTTGAGTAAAGTCGAGAAGGATTGGTATAAATGTCTTCCAGTCGCTACATATTTTGCCAATCTCAATCAACTCATCTCCACAACAACTACACAACACACAAAGTTCTTACTAGGAGTTACATCTCCACCTACGGCAGCAAAATAGTCACACACAACATACCGCAGTTACTCCATCAACATCATTTGCCCCAGCATTTCATCAACAACTTTTTCACGATATCTGCTACCTCAACAGTCCACAATGTCTTCTTCACCCAAGTCGCCCACAATGTTCAACATCAAGGATCTCGGCCGGGACACCTGGACTTCGGTCATCGACATCCTCGCATTGTTCCAAGAGCTGGGTAGTCCAGCTGGTAAGGAAGCAGTGGGGGTATTCATGGAGAAATACTCCAACTTTCTGGTCGAAGTGGATCGGGAAGTAGCAGCACTAAACACCAAGCTCGCCCAGATCCCCATTCTAGAAGCTGCGCTCAAGGATGCAAACAATCGCAAAGATTATGGAGACTCCAATTCTGCAGAAAAGAACGGTGGCATTTTAGACTTGCAGAAGAATGTAGAGGATCTTGAAGCTTCCCTCTCTGACCTGGCACGAGAGATAGCCGAGATTGATGCTCTTTCCGAGAAGGTGCTCGCAGATTTACAGGAAGACATCGACGAAAAGGCCTCCCCGGTTGTGCCTCCATCGAAGGAAGTCGAAAAGTCGGAGGCGTAAGAATCTGATCTCTTACAGTCTCCATACAATAGTGAATAGACTACCGGCTCCTACAAGGGCTAAAGGGCTTCTCTCACATTGCCAAGGTAGATATGGATGGCTTAACCAGATCAAGACTAAGGAGCATGACATCGTGCGGTCGCGGGATTTGATTGATCGACAAAGACGAAGATCGTGCAGACTGGAGAACGTAGCGCAGAAGAATGGACAAATATATTGAGTATGAATCAGGACTTCAGTGAAGTTAAGATGCAGGCTTTCTTACATTTGTACATAGCTTGTGTTCAAGCAAAGAGTTAGTTAACGCAGTACTATAGAAATTGATTGTTGGCAATTGCTTAAATCTGTAACTACCATTGATTTGAATTCTTATGGGTGAAGGCTGACCTCACACGCGCCAGAGCTGTTGACGAAAGTGGTATGGTGACAAAAAGGCTGTTCTGTCTGGGTGCAGACCCGGTAACATTTTGACAAAAAAGATCGAGATATCCGATGGCCATAAGAACTGCAACCGAGATAACTAATGTAAATTTCTCCGGTAATATATAAGAAAAAATTATGGAGGGGTTAATCTTGCTAGCAATTCCCTCCGTCGATCTTATTTTCAGTCTATTTGGGTGTGGTATTTTCTGCTTCAGGGTATTATTATTCTCAGTTGCTGACAAGCCCATAGTCTAGCCAATCAGCATCAGCTTGATTGCGTCATCCCCACCTCTTGGTTTCCATGGTAATTAAGCAATCTCTCCCTTCCATCATTGCGTCTCGACGCCATCAACCAGGGTCGGAGCCGGTAATTCGTCGCTACAGTTCGTAAAACTCTGACCTGCATAGGGTCTCTGAAATAGCGAAGCAATTTTCTCAAAGGAACAGTCAGGGCTCTACAGAAGGAACCCGCTGTTCAAGTCCTGCCATGTTCTGGAGGGTTGATGCTCTGGTCTGCTAGCGATGTTTTGGAGACCGACGCGTCGCCTCCTGACGACGCTGAGCTCTGGTTCCCACCTCTTGATAAGCGATTGTGCATGTTACTAACGTAGATGTGTCCGACATCGAACGAGCGTGGGCTGATAGGACGCGTCCTAATCGATTCCGATCCCAAATATTGGTACATTTCTATCACGACGCGCCTCGACATTTTTTCGATAAGACGAATCAGGAGCTGCGAGAAAATCTATGATTTTCGCGCGTGACGGATCAGGCATCGTACTGGATGCCTTGTATCAGATCTCGAATACCCAGTCCCCCTACATGCAGCCAGACAGCCAAGAGGATACTCTGGTTGGCACGCAATGGTAGTCCTTCGGCGACACGTCAAGTCGGGGTGCCGGAAGTAAGACGCTGTTGAGTCAGGTATCGCTTTGACGGCGGCAAAAGCGCCAATGTTGTTCATCCGTGCCCGAGCCATCCTTCCTACAGGAAAATCGTCTCACCCTCGCACACTGAATAGTCGTCAAGACTCCGAAGTCTCCCCCAACCACGATCTACATACTATAATTCGGAAGATGAAACAGCGAGACCTTTGTCATTGCCAATATACACGAACGTCTCATGGCGATGGACAATAAATGCATCCTAAGGCCTAAGGCGAAGATGAAGAGTGCGTTCACAACCTGGAAAGCGAGGACAAACCCCTCAAAGAGTGTTGAGAAGCTGAAGTCTCGGCCGGAGAGTCAGTCCCATCGTGGTCTCGTTGAAGATAAGACCTCTAGGAAGACTATTGAGTTGGTGATGCTTGACAAAGGTGCCACCCAGCTGAGGCACGTTGTCGATGAGTGAGTTGGCTATTAAGGCTGCGGCGATTGTAACGAGTGACCTTGTGCAAAATTGTTAAGTGCTATATTCTTGAGTTGTTTAGGATTCGGCGTATCCTCAATGGCTGAACACGACCACTGTTCAGACGATTCATCCTCACTATCCAGTTCATGCCAGGTCATGTCGCTGTCGAATGACCCATTTTGCCACTTGAATAGGCAATACACGCTGCTATAACTCGAGTCGACACGCATCACCACATTATTCGTAGACATCCACCTCTTGCTTATTCTCTGTCTTCGATTGACTGCTTGATTTCGTGTGAGGCAGCATGGGCACGATGGCTGAAGATCCTCTAACTCCCACAACTGGGCAGTTCTTCCTAGTCCTCCATGGTCCATTCATTAGACACATCTCCACTTCCATTCCTCGCTTATGAGCCAGTAGTTTTCATCTCAAAAACGCTCAGTTAAGGATGACTATGGTGGTATGTTCATTGTTCTGTTCATTAGTTCAACTTTGTCCAAGCTGAGCTCGGAACCATCGTTTCAAGCATCAGACAAACCAAACCCTCCAACGATATTGACTAGGTTTCCATCAACTCGAGAAGTGTTGAAGGGAGATAATAAGAATCTCGTACAGTCCTCTTTCTTTGGTGAAAGCTGGCATTAAAACTAATCTGCGCTTCTCGAACCCAAGGTGTGGAGCATCCGTCATCGGCCGCTAATAGTGGACGATGCCCTGAAGAACTTCAATGAGCAAATGGAGTCTGTACGAAAGTGAAATAACTCCTCCTTATTGCTGCCGTTCTTAAGTGGGTACAGTCCCATCAAGAGCATAGTTATCTCTTGGAATTGTAAGTAAAGGTGTGGTAGTGCCTCGGTCTTCTTCGATTGAGCCTCGAATCTATCTACTCTAGTACACGCTCAACGCATGCCCGCCTGGTGAAGGAGATGATAAGCAAGGCTTGGTCTTGGCCGGCTGGATCGACTGCTTAGAGTTCTCCCTTGCACAGATTGACTGCTAAGGGCTACTTCCTCTGTACCTATCCACTCTAGTGGGTCTGGGCGTAAGACATTGACGACAAGTGAGACAACATTCCTCAGTCGGAATCCAGGATTTGCCTAACGAAGTATTCACAGTGGCAATCCAGGTTTGCTTGTCTTGTTCTTCAAGCAGATGCGCAAAGGCTCTCTTGATTCCGTTAGGCGGTTCTTCAGCTCTCAATTCAGCGGCATAGCCCGCAAAACTAATAGCTAGACCTAGCTTGTTGAGGTATTGATGGACTGAAAAGTGGTTTGCGGCTTGCATTAGCACCAGCCCGAGCGCAAACTAAGACGGGCGGTAAGTCCTCCAGCAACCTTTACACTGTAATTTCTACGTCATTACCGCTCTGCTAATCACTTCGCGGGATTTACTAATAAGGATCAAAACAAAGCAAGCTCAAGGGAAGCTATCCATCAACTTGATCATCATCCTACAATGGCTTCAAGTGATGGCCACTATCGCATCACAGGAGTTCAGGATGGTCTGGATCCCGATAGAGACAACTTTCTTCGTGAGGTTCCTGTTCGTATGGATGTGGATGAGTGGTTCCTTTCCCAGGATCTTATTCATATTAACCAGCGCGCCCAGTTTTTTCCTGCCTTCTGGGCCTTCTCTCAAACGAGTCCCCATGAGAGGTTGTCCTGGTTTCAAATTGCTGGTTTGTACTATAAGTACTACCTGACGTTACATACAGCTAATATCATCCAGGAATCCACGGTAAGCCTTTTGTTGCGTGGGACGAAGATACGCAGGAGGGCAAAACAGAAAACGGATACTGCACTCATAACAGTATCCTCTTTACTACCTGGCATCGACCCTACATGCTTCTCTGGGAGGTATGATATTGTTCGGTGGATGCCTAATTGTATCTGGCTAACCTCGGTAGCAAGTTATCTATGAGATGATGAAGAAAGAGGCTGGGAGATTCCATGAGAACGACCGGGAAGAACTTCTTGAAGCAGCCAAGTCCTGGCGATTTCCCTTTTGGGACTGGGCAGGCAAGAAGCAAAGCCGAGGTAAGGGTAGGAAATATGACTACCACATCCCACTGGTGGTCCAGATTGAGGAAGTTTATATCAGAAGTCCCACTGGCTTCAATACTGTGAAGAACGCCTTTTATCAATACACCATGCCTGGAGGCGTGACCATGGGGGATGACAGCCTGAAGGATCCTAGTGACCCCGAGAACCCCCTCAAAGATCTGAGAATTACCCCAAACACCGGAAAGACGTACAATGGACTGAAGTACACCCTTCCTGTGAGCTTCTCTTAGAATGAACGACCTGTACTTGCTAACATGCAATAGTATGACAAGTGTTCTGGCACCAGCCGATACGCTGATGGTCACAGATCGATCGACCGGAACTGGACGAATGGAAAACAGAACAACAAGATGATTGAACAAGCTATGCGCGGCTACGAGTGGGACCCAGTGTCTAACACCGACAACGAAGACAAAAAAGGTTGGGACAAGCAACGGAGTAAACTGACAGCCAGTCTACGGGAAGCATTCTATCGAGTAATTACGATCGCAAGATTCGAGGATTTTGCGACGAAGCGCATGCCAGATATGGAGCCTGAGTCCAAGTCAGGTCCTGGATATAACCAGAAAAGCTACGCCTTCGATTCAATTGAGAATATCCACGATAGCCTGCATGGATGGTGTGGTGGGGACGTGACTACTATAGATGATGGCGTCGCCCTATTGGGACACATGTCTGATGTTACAGTTGCGGCTTTCGACCCCATCTTTTGGCTTCACCATTGGTATGTTATTCTTAGCCCCAGATCAAGGTGCTGGTTCTAATATACGACAGTAACATCGATCGTATGTTTGCTATGTGGCAGATGTTACATGAGGATCAGTGGTTCAGTGATACTGATATACGTAACAAGGATGAAGGTAACTTCTGGATTAGGGCTGGCCACACATTTAAATCCACCGATGAGTTGCGTCCCTTTCGCGATGAACATGGAGAGTACTATACTTCCAATGCCGTGCGGCAAGTGACTAGGCTGGGTTACACCTATCCAGGCCTTGAGAAGTGGTTGTACCTGAAACCAGATGGATCTTACAACAAGGAAGGACACCTGGACGCCCTACGTGAGACATTATCAAGAAAGTACAATGCTTCATGGGAGGCTGTACAAACGTCTCACTTTTCAAAAGCTATTCAGGACCAAAACGGTCTGCCTGTTTTGAGCTTTGGAGAGTACAGAGAGAACGCCGTGGATTTGCTTGGGGTCGATGATTATGTGATCGATGTGGAATACGATAAGTACGCTATGCCAAAAACAAAGCCCATCACAATATTGACTTTGCGTCGGCAGATTCGCTCTCAATGGGAAAGGATTTACTCTTAGTATCTTCATCGGCCGAGTGCCCGAGCGTCCCCCTTACAAGATTGGCCATGTAGACTCTCTCGTCGGTCAGGTCATTAATTTCTCATCCGAGGTTCCAGCATCAAACGTTCGAGGTTGCCAAAACTGTCGAAGGCAACAAGACGAGAAGATAATCTCAACCGGTCGTGTCGTGCTCACTAACGCTCTAATCACACGATGGAAGCACCAGATCAAGCACACTCCACACTTCACTGGTGGTGAAACTGTGCTTCGTGGCATGGAGCCAGACAAGGTTATCCCGTTCCTTAGGCATAACCTTCACTGGCGAGTTAACTCACTATGTGAGGATATTAGTGGGAGCCAGCTTCCTTCCTTGAAAGTGTGGCTTGGGGTTGGAAAAGCGGACTACTACGCTGATAGGACGAAAATGTCCCGATATTACAATTACAAGCATGTAGATATAGCTTGCGAGCGATGTGCTAATTCTTGCTCTGGCTTACACCCTGAAGGTTTAGCACCTTGCGTCATTTGTCCAGAAAACACATGTCTGGCATTGTCAGGGCGTGGAGTGTTGCAAAGGATAGTACCTAAATTATAGGAGGTAATGTCATAGCAAGGCTTGGCTTGTTTTCTCTCTATATTTAAACACTGAGCTCTTCTATGCCAGTACATGCATTTGCTTTTTGCTCCCTTACAATGTCTATACCCTGCATGATTAGTTGTGGTTCTCAAAGCATATTGTCAGTAGAACGGTTCTCTAGAATTTAGGCTACAAAAATAGAGTAGCCTACATACCGGTTGAAGCCAGAATCAAACAAACTAATTATCCCGTTTCTTGCGCTTTCAGCGGCCAGTTCTTCTGACACCCTGACATCCAGGCTGGGATTGGCAGTCTCAGGCCAAAAGGAGATCAGATAAGATGCGTTCAGATAAGATAAGATAGTACTTGATAAGATAGAGGAGGATAAGATAAGATAAGATGATTAGCCCTCCTCCCTTCGCTAGTATTGGAACTGTAGTAGGGCCGTCGGGCAAATTTGGTAAGATATGCCATAAAGAGCGACAGCTGTAGAAGAGGGAGATCTGAAGAAGGACATTTTGAGACCAGTGTACCTATGGAGAAGAGAGAGGCGCTTGAAAGAGAATATATACGGGCGAATGCAGTGTAAATGGTCATTATTTGGTGATAAGAATACAGCCGCACAACTTAGGGTAGACTCTAATACACAATCTGATGCCCAGATTGACATGATTCTATCTAGACATATCGGGTGATTTCCATTCCATTAAATAGATAGTTGTCAACCTGTAGCCCGATAGTGCAGCATGACCCTACCAGAACTTTCTCATGTGATTCAGAGAAAGACCTTACCCTGTACAGATAAGCCCCAGTTGCTTGGACGAACTCTTCCAGTGGTTGATCCGTGCGCCCCGGAGATTTGCAACCTGGGTGTGGCGCTTCATGTAGCTGTAGCCACAAGTGGCTGTGCCAATATCAATCAGACTGTAAACCTGCCAAGCTGACAATCCCCTACCGGTGATATTAAGGCTAGTTGAAAGAACCGATCATCACTGAGATAGAGGGAACTTTCTTGCATAAGATAAATGTATCATCCGACCCTTGCGTTCACAGTATCCTTCTTTTGATCCTTCCAGGCTAGGCTCTTTAAAGGTTAGCGGGAAGGTGCCGATGTCGGGAACATGCTCAGGGTATCTCTGAGTAACAATGTTGTGAGTCAGAGTAGATAAAAGAGTTGGGGAAGGATATGGACAATAGGTATTTAGCATTGTCACCGTTAGATTCTGCCATCCCAAAATCCCAGCTTCACTTTCAATCAACCACGCCATTCAAGGTCCACAATAAGCCGATATCCTGAATACCATGGCTGAAAGTCAGCTGCACAGACCAGGCTTCGTCCAGATCCGAACGACGCTTGCGCAACTACCATACCCGCGATTAGAGGACCGTCCGACTATAACCACGGAACGATTAGTTCTCAAGCCATTCTATGAGGGCGCTGCTGAAGACCTCCACCCTATGCGAGTTCAACAAGAGGTCATGAAGTGGACATCACAAGGCGCCCCAGACAAAAGCATTGAGGAAACCAGGAAATGGGCTCTAACAAGACTTCCCCCGAACCATGAGACCGACTTCAGTTTTGTCATCAGCCTTCTCGAGACTGGTGAAGTCATTGGCGCAGGCGGCTCTTTCAGACGAGAGTGCGAGCTTGGATGGCCAGGGATCGGATATGCATTTCGGAAAGAGGCTTGGGGAAAGGGCTATGCAACTGAGTTTGTGAAAGCGTACATGGAAGCTTGGTGGAAGCTGCCTCGTGTTGAAGTCTTGCTTGAGGTAGACCACATCACCCTCAGTGAAGAAGAGATAGCCGCAAGCCCAGAAGCTCTGATCAAAGAACGATGCTCGGCGGAGGCACTCAGCGACAACCCAGGTAGCCATCGCGTTCTGGAGAAAGCGGGATTTGTGAAAGTGAAAGAGTGGAGGAATGAAGAGAAGAATTGGTTAATATATGGATGGGTCACAGTTGTCTGAGGATAAGATGTCATGGGGTTGAACAAGTATAGAGTGAGGAATAAATGCGGGGTCAGCAACCAACGTACTGTAAGACCTGTAAGACTGCATGTGATGATTGACTGAGCGTTGACGGAACAGACGAGCTGGGTATTGGATGGATAGAACCGCACGCATTTATCTTATCACAAGACTCCAAAAAAGGCAAGGTACCTAGTAATGGACTTACAACTCTAATTCTTGTCATATAACATATAATTACAGTACTGAGCTAACACAACGTAAGGTAAAGATGAAGTTAAAGATAACTCTCGAAGACTTTCAATAAATGAACAGCTGATCCCTAACAGATATAATATAGATAGGAGAAAAATAGATGCTTCTTTACAATTTGCCATTTGGCTTTCCACCACCACCTGGGCCACCTTTTCCACCACCTGAGCTTCCTCCTGGGCCGCCTGGCTGACCACCAGTATTGCCTCCGTTATTGCCGCCAGGTTGACCTCCGGTGTTACCACCGTTACCGCCGGGTTGACCAGTGTTGCCGCCGGGCTGACCTCCGTTGTTACCTCCTGGTTGACCGGTGTTACCGCCGTTGTTACCTCCTGGTTGACCTCCGTTGTTACCTCCTGGTTGACCAGTATTGCCGCCGTTATTACCTCCTGGTTGACCTCCGTTGTTACCTCCTGGTTGACCTCCGGTGTTACCGCCAGGCTGACCAGTGTTGCCGCCGGGTTGACCTCCGTTGTTACCTCCTGGTTGACCTCCGGTGTTACCGCCAGGCTGACCAGTGTTGCCGCCGGGTTGACCAGTGTTACCGCCGGGTTGACCGGTGTTACCGCCGGGTTGACCTCCGTTGTTACCTCCTGGTTGACCTCCGTTGTTACCGCCAGGCTGACCAGTGTTACCGCCGGGCTGACCTCCGTTGTTCCCGCCGGGCTGACCACCAGTATTGCCGCCGTTGTTGCCGCCGGGTTGACCAGTGTTGCCGCCGTTGTTACCTCCTGGTTGACCTCCGTTGTTACCGCCGGGTTGACCAGTATTGCCGCCGTTATTCCCTCCTGCGCTTCCCCCAGGGCCATCTGGCTTTCCTCCGCTTCCAGGTTCATCAGGTTTGCCACCTGGACCGTCAGGCTTTCCTCCGCTTCCAGGGCCATCTGGCTTTCCTCCGCTTCCAGGTTCATCAGGCTTTCCTCCTGGACCGTCAGGCTTTCCTCCACTTCCTCCAGGACCATCAGGCTTTCCTCCAGGACCGTCTGGCTTGCCACCTGGTCCATCGGGCTTTCCTCCACTTCCTCCTAGACCGTCAGGCTTTCCTCCACTTCCTCCAGGACCATCAGGCTTTCCTCCTGGACCGTCAGGCTTTCCTCCACTTCCACCTGTACCGTCGGGCTTGCCACCAGGACCATCAGGCTTTCCACCTGGACCGTCAGGCTTTCCTCCGCTTCCAGGTTCATCAGGTTTACCTCCTGGACCACCAGGTCTGCCACCTCCAGGACCATCAGGTTTTCCTCCAGGACCATCAGGCTTTCCTCCAGGACCATCAGGCTTACCACCTCCTGGACCATCGGGCTTGCCACCAGGACCATCAGGCTTACCACCTCCTGGACCATCAGGCTTACCACTTC
>JAPFSC010000404.1:0-32813 GCA_030777805.1 Fusarium sp. MBC 364 | reverse complement strand
TATTTATATTATACTTAAACCTTATCTATAGGGTAAAGTAAAAAAAAGGTTATATATAAGTAAAGGAGTTATAATACCCTTTGAAAAGTAAAAAATATCTATAAAAACCTTATCTGATTGTAGCTATAGATATGAGAAACAAATGGCTATATAATGAGGAGCAAAAAGACCTCTGTAGCTGAAGTCGTTGTAGGGATCGACTGCGTTATAGTAAGGAAAAACAAGAGCGGATGTATACTTTGTGAGTCTTGCGACAAACTCCAAGAGTTCCCCAGTACATATGAGAGATAGCTTAGGTGGCGGTGGGCGCGTAGCCAACATGCAATATTGATTTGGCCATTGTATCAACCAGAAAGCTCCTTTCCATCCACCCAATTTCCATGAAGTCCAGCCCTCAACCTGATACTCAGTTTAACTACTGCTCGTGGAACAGAAAAGTCTGACGTATCAACTATATGTAGCTCGCTTGACATAGTAGCATAGTTGTTTACTAATACGATAGTATAGCCGTCGCCTTCTGGAGAATCCTCCGATCGCGGCACAAATACTGGTTCTTGAACCATATGTGTCTTTCCGGGAAAATAAACATCCAACTTTCCAGTTTCGTGGTTGAGATGGCCCAGAGCGTTGTACAAGGGGTGGCCACCGCCCAATACTGGAGCAATAGCAGCAAAGTCTGTTCCGAGCTTAGGGTCCATCATGTCAAAGAAGCTATGCCGATGACGTCGCATAGAGACTCGCTCATCGATCCTTGGGAATTCCATGTCACACTCGGAAATGACTTCGTGGGCTGGAAGATCTAAGTCTGAAGTGTTTGGGCTTATGGTGAATCGCACATATTTAGCATGGATGTCATGAGGATCTGGGGCGTTTCCCTCATTGTCGGGCCACCAAAAGAAAACGTTCTTGTCAGTCAGAGGAAGGTCAAACACAATTCTGCCATCTGGCAGTTCATACGCATTCGTCGTGTGACCAGGGAAAGCATTTGGTGCCTTGAACCACTGTGAAAGAGATTAGCCATTGTTGAGCAGGTAACTCTGGAGAAGTTTCATTCACGACGGCAGAAAGAGCAGAAATGTCTACGTACCTTGACATCTGATGCTTTTGCCCCTCGTCGTGGGAGGAGGCCTAAATAAAACGGAACACTCGAATCCCATTGCCAATGTTCTCCACCTTGCTTGAGTCGATCGATATCGCAAATTTGAGGAATAATTGGAAACACTACCTGTTGTATTTATTAGTCCATAGAGCCACCAGGAAGGCTAATATATGCAGGCGATGTCTTACCCAATTCTCCGTGACAGCAAAGTCATGAATCATTCCGACAACAGGTGAAACCAACCAGACAGTCTGGTTGAAAGTGCCATCAGGGTCAATGGAATAGTAGCAGATATCAGGAGTGCCATCTCCCATAGCTTCGTACCCGAAACAAACCAGCTCTCCGGTTTGGGGGTCGAGTTTTGGGTGAGCTGTGAAAGTAAGACTGGGCAATTGACCGTTGAAGTCATGGACTCCAAATGTCTCGAGCGTGATAGGATCCATTGCAAATGGTGGAGCATCCTCCTTCATGGCTAAGAGAACCTTGTTAAAATAGAAGATGTTGGTGTTTGCTGTAGTCCGAATCTTGAATTTAACTGCATCGGTATATTTGTTTCGATACTTTCCTATCCACGAATTACAAGTCAGTGCCACGATGCTGGACCGTTTGTGCCTAGTAATTGGAGACATACCAGCAAGTGCTCGTTGAGCCTCTCTTTCCCGAAGGAACTTTTCAGTGCGAACATATCGTTGCTTGAAGTGGACATTCCCCTTACTGAATCGAAAAGCACTGATATTGCCATCCCCATTGAACCACTAAAGATATGTGAGCTTCTCTGTCCACGAATCATACTTTTTAAGATATTAGACTTACAGGGTCCTGATCAGCTAACGGGGGGAATTGTGGATCAGGCATAACCCTGTAGAAGGTCCCATCGATTTCTTCCGGAATTTCACCCTCGATTTCAAGGAAATTGATCTCTCCTTCGAAACGACAAGGTTTCATGAACCCCGAGAATTGAGGCTCACTGGGGAACGCCCTGTTTGGCTTGGAAGAGACACCGCGGTAGTGACCGGCCATGTTGACCTCGACGTTGTAGTAAAAAGATTCTGGGTGTTAGTAGATAGCAGAGTAGGAGCTACTGGCTAATCATTCGGGCAATTTGTTGCTGGACGGATTAGACTCGTATTAGTATTTTAAACTTAGTAGCACTCCCGACTTTCCCCCGTTTGCCGCATGCAGCGAGATCCGGATTGAAGCTAAGACCGATAGCTCCGCTGACAAAGCATACATGACCCTCACCGCTTGCTCAAGGGTGGAGATATTTTATTTTTAGAACGCGATGTTCATGATAGCTTCACATTGTTCAGTCTATTTTATTGATTGAGACAGGATACATGCGTCCTGATATGAAGCCATCGTTATTGCTAGGCAAGGAATTTACAAGCGTTGTCTTTATTTCGCTCTCCAGGCTACCTCTTCTAATTCACATATAAATCATATGTGTATTCTCTGTGCTTGTGAGACTAAATGCTACTGAACACGTTCGAACCATTTCTGAAGGTCAGTGGCGAAGAACTGTCCCAATTCAAGTTCATCTCCAAATCCAAAGTCAGACGTTTCCCATGAGGGCATGGTAGAAATCAAGTCTGTTTCCAGGTCAAAACAATGGCCGTCTCCGACAGACTGTGGCTCAACAACTTGGGTCTGGAAGCCGAGGTATTGAGAGGATTTCGGTTCTGAAATATAAGGATTGAGCTGAAGGAACATTGGAAGACAGAACGATGAGACTCACCCCAGTTATCGACTATCCTGAGAAGTTGTTGTAAGAACCCCACACAACGTAAAACAATCGGGTTATCGTTACTGAGTTGTGATATGGCCTCGCATCCTTGATTCAAATACCGACCAGCCTGACTATGTCGACTCTCGACTCTCGTCTCATCCGTGGAATCGTGGGCGATCAACACACCCCCGAAGATCGCGAGAGACGCACTGAACGCTGCGGTTTGTCAATAGTAGCACTCAATTGTCATATCGGACTGACACGACTAACCATAGTAAAGAGTGAACCACCAAGCGCCAATAAGGTGGCGACCATGGTCTTGTCTCATCATCACGACATGGATAATATCCAGCATATTTTGTGCCACCTGGACGAATGTTTTGTCAAAGTTGGCTTGCATGCTGTTGACAGAGCCTGAGCTGCAATGCAGTACCTTCGATTGCCGATTCAAGGTGCTCAGGGACCGAATGAACGTGGGTCGGTGGAGGAGGAGTTGGGCATTAAGATATCGTAGTGTCAAAACGACTCGAAAACGTTCAATCGTGGTGTCCTGTGCCTCCGTATCTGTAAGTTGTAACAACTCGTCGGCATTGCAGGGACGTAGTTGTACTGGCAGGCTGCCTTGCCAGTCTGAGAGCTCCTGTTCAAACTCAATAATAGCTGTCATGGTACCGGTATCCGAAACTTGTGCATCGCATCCAAGGTTATTGCCATACAGAGCAGTCATAACTTTTCCTATAACCCTGTACGCTGATCTGCAAAAGTAAGCACTGACACACCAAGAGTAGCATATCTCTTACACGGAAGCGTTATAGAACTCGGTGCTAAGACGTTGAACCTCGTCAGAGACGGAAGTATACAGAGGTAGATGCTCGGGTAAATCCATTCGGATGTGTTCTTCTGGAATCGTACATGGGCGCCCAAAGGTCATGCTAAGGCTCCTGCGGATACTTTTCAGTTGAAGATCAATAGATAAACAATGGAGGTGGTCCCAGGTGGCATGGTAGGATTTGATTAACATGAACTTGCTTAAGAATACTGACCTATCAAGGAGGATGCACCCGAACCATGTGCGCTTCCGGATCTCTTGCTGAAGAGCGGTGAACTTTGAGGCAATGTCCTTAGAATGAAGTCCAATAGACATGGCGGCTTTGACAGAGAGTCCATGTATGGTCCAGGTTTGGACAGATCTATGAGTGCCTTGCAGGTACTGGGTTGTCAAAAGGAGATATTGGACTGCGATCGATTAACTCTACAGTGTTTCAAATTCGTGAAAGATATAGCCCAAGAACTTACCTATCTCAAGGGTAGTGCCTCGGAGCATTTGGGTCTGGCATAGCTCTTGAGCTCGACGATAGAAGATGTCGGATTTCTCAAAATGGGAGTCGCTTCCAGATTCCTCCCAGCAAGAAGTACAGGTGGCCATGGCCAGAATCATATTAAGCAAGCCCAGCCAAGTCCGGCTTACGTTGCTTCGAAAGCCACTTTGTCGGAATTGATGATATGTATCGAAGAAGCCTTGCTCATGGATGTATGGAAAAAGAATTCCCGTGTTGGAGAAGTATGCTCGAATAAGCCTCTGCATCTCGTGATCTGGGGGTAACCGATTGGCATCAACTTTACCGGTGCCGTCCGATCCTCCCAGTGAAGCCGAGGCCAACCTGTTTGAGCTACTTACAAGACCGCCCTCATAAGTACTTTTCTCAGATGTTGTAGTCAGGGGTGAATGGTTGTTGATCAACTGCTTTCTCTTATCGACTGCTCTGAAAATATGTCGCATGAAAGCAATGTTTGAGGACGGGCCTGCACAGCAAGGAATGTAAATATCAGCCGGCCGATTTAGCTGGTAATCCTCGCTCGTTTCTGGGTACACCTACCAAAAAAGCCACAATCCTGTTCATCGACAAACGAAACCGCCATTCCGTCAGTCATTCTGTGGTCATTGGAACTGTCTTTGATCCCATCGATGTTGATGACCACATCATCATCTTCCACAAAATTGTCGGACGGACGATTCTCTAAAATCGGCAGTTGATCCTGCAATCTTCTATGCTCTGGGCGAATATTTTCTAGGTCATGTAGTCTGTCACCGTGACCTTTCAAAGTGGTCTCAAGCAACTGGACTTTGTGCTCCAAAGCGGCAAACACACTAGCATGAGGAATTAGTAGGTAGATCAGCTATCTGCAGTTTGGCTTAGGGTATGCAGGCTAGTACGGAAGATAAGGAATATCAAGGGGCTATTACTCTTTGGGGATTAGGAGGTTGGCAGATGTCTCTTGTTGCTCATATGTGCATTCAAATCCAAGTTTATCGCACGTGTCGCATCGTGGTCGGCCTCCGTTGCACTACGGTATCTTTGTCAGTAGCTATTGTGGCCAGGCAGTGTCGGCAAAAGGACGACATACCCTTGATTTTCGAATTCTGCATGCTGAACAGGCTAACGCGATTCGGCGTCTCTTGGGTGGGGGCTCCGCTTGTCGTTGATTGGTATTGTCTGTCCCAGATCTGGGTGGAGACTCTTGATTTGATGCCATGAATCACTGACTGCTACGTTGAGCCTGACTATGAACCTGAATACAACAAAGACAACAGTTCGGGGAAACATTGGGAGAGCCGGTTCTTGTAGCTCTTCTCCCCTGGCTGGCATGTTGCACGTTCCCCGCCCGCCTCAGTTGCCGAGACCAGGGTTTCCCCCGGAGACCAGCCTAGCGTGTTGCAGATCGTCGAATCAACCAATCAGATACATGGCGTATTCTTTTGACTTTCCCGGGGCTGTTATAGTGGGCTGTCTCCGGGGAACCATCGGAAAGGACGCTTGTAGCCTGTAATATGTAAGTTCCTAGTCAAGCGCTACACTACAGTATGACATGAGCTTGACTTGTTTTGAGTCTCGTAAACGGTACATACAAACACGAAACGCAATCACAATGAAAGTGGCTTGGCAACGGTTGATTCGCTTTGTTGCGACCGATGGACGCGTCCTGAGGGGCGAGCCCATTCTCCCCTCCCCCAATTTTGATCTCGGCGACACAACAGAAGAGACAGGTCTCAAAGCTCGAGTAATTGAAGGAGACGACATCTACGATCCAACCGGTACCACACGCGTCACGGATGAGATAGCGACTGTCAAGACTCTTCTCGGGCCTTTGTCATCTACCGACGTCCCCATTATACGATGTGTTGGGCTGAACTATGCGACTCATAGTAGGTTTACTTCCGTCCCGCCATGCCAAGTGGAGAATAAATATTGACAATTCCTGCACTCAGTCCGTGAAGCTGGGCGCAAGGTTCCGCCATTCCCATCCATCTTCTTCAAGCCATCTACAACGATATCCGATCATGGCACTAATGTAGTTATACCAAAGCTTGCTCAAGATGACCAAGCAGACTACGAGGGAGAGCTGGTGATTCAAGCATTTTTCAAGTCACTACATTACTTTGCAAATGCTAACTATGGCGTTCAGGTTGTGGTTATCGGAAAGAATGCTAAAAATGTGAAAGAGAATGAGGCTCTCGAGTACGTTGCTGCTTACACTGCAGGAAACGATATCTCGTCTCGCAAATGGCAGAGAGACCCCAACCTCGCTGGTGGCGTCCCGCAATGGGGGTTTTCAAAGGGATTTGATACCTTCGCTCCGTTGGGTCCCGCTCTCGTCTCAAGCAGCTTGATTCCCTCTCCCGAGAAGCTTCACCTTCAGACGACGATAAACAAAGAACTACGACAGGACACAGGGCTCGATGATTTGGTCTTTTCGATTCCTACTCTCATTGCGCATCTATCCTCTGGCACAACCCTTCAGAAGGGCAGCATCATCATGACAGGAACTCCCGGCGGTAAGTGTGCCCGCACTGCTTCGATGAATGACAGCGGATGCTGACCAGGTAACTTTAGGTGTTGGGGCTGGCTTGAAGCCTCCTAAGTACCTTCTGCCGGGGACAACTATGGAAGTGAAGATTACTGAGATCGGAACTCTGAAGAACGGGGTAGAGTTTGAGTAAATTAACAGTAACTACGAGCATTAAATATAAAACTAGTTCCCAGAATATCATGGTTTGTAGTTATTTAAATGCTTCCGTTGCTTAGGTGTGGAAACTAGACTATGTGTCGAGATATCTTACTATTTCTTGTAAAGTCCAAGGGATGCAAGACAGAAGCCTTATCACGTAAGCCCATTTAGACTGACTGCAACATTTACACAGTTAGTTAATAAATTGGTTAAACTATATTAACTTGCAGTGACAGTTGTGATCTCATAGGAGATGAGATTATGTTCACTGTTCATTATTGCTGCTGTTGGATTTTTAAAGTCGGTAGGATGGAATTGCACATAATATATATCTCCGTTTGGAGCAACTTCCCAAATAACAAATTACAGATAAGCTTTTCCACTTCTCCAGTGCTCCTCCACGGCCCTTTCTGCGTCATACCCATAAGCCCAAAGCTGAGTCACCGGGTCACTCCACTGGTTTGTACTCTCGACGAAAGGTTTCCCTTCGACTTCAGCCTTCATTCCCAGATCCCTAGCCTGCTGTAATGGACCATCTGGAAAATGCCATATCCTTCCGTTGGCCAAGCTGGCAGCTTGCATCCCATAGCTTCGACTCATTCTCTCATTCTGGAATACACGCAATGCATCTGGAACCTCCTCCTTGCACTTGATCTTTGCGAGTGAGGTTGCCAGAGCTGCACCATCTTCTACAGCCATTGCAGCTCCCTGTGACATATAAGGTACCATCGCGTGAGCTGCATCGCCAAGAATCAAGAGCTTTTGGCTCTTAGATATCCACGTCGGCAGCCGAGCACCGGTAACCAAAGGCCACTTCACAGTCTGCTTGACCTTATTGATCAAGGTTACTAATCTGCAACAATAGTCAGCTAGCTGAAGCCAGGCCGGAGTAGAGATGGTTGACCTTGGGTCCCAGTCGCGGAACGACTGTCGCATTTCCTCGACTGCATTCGTTGCATTCCATGTGCTAGGTAAGGAATGGTCAACGTGGGAGAGTACCATGTTGAATAAATCACCACCAGCGATACAATATGTCATGACGTGACGATCTTCGCCAATCCTAAGTTACGACCAGTTAATGGGGTCCCATATTTGGGGCAGACATGATGTAAATAGCATACCAGATATTAATACCAGGCCTCTCCAGAAGCCAAGCTGTATCATTGTCGTCCTTCATGTCCTGGGTATATACAACAGCACGATAAGCAGCGAAGCCAGTCCTTTGTGGTGGTGGATCCAGACCGCCAAGCACAACTGGCCGCGCTCGCGACTTGACACCATCTGCGGCGACGATGAGGTCTGCAGTGTACTGTCGCCCGTCGGACGTCGATGCTGATGGGATCGCCTCATCGTAGTCAGTGACCCTACTACCTGTGATAACCTCCACCCCATGCTTAGCAGCCAGGCTATGTAGAGCGCGGTGAAAGTCAGCACGATGGATGACAAAGTACGGTGCCCCATATGTCTCTGCAAAGTCAGAGCCTAGCTTTGTATAGCCGATTGGTTCGCCATTCTCCCATCTTCGGAAGGTCATAGTCTCTGGTTTGATGGCGTACTGTTCAAGGTAAGGACCTATGCCCCACTTGAGAAGCAGCCTGGCTGAGTTTGGGGGAATTTGGATGCCAGCACCAACCTACATCAAAAGCAGAGTTTCACGTTAGTCGATTGCCACAGGATGCATTGTCGATATCAAGGATGAAACATACTTCACCAAGAGAAGCTGCTTGTTCTAAAACAGTCACCTTGTTGCCTTGACGAGCGAGTGCGACCGCTGTGGCCAAACCTCCGAGGCCTGCCCCGACCACCAAGATACTGAGTTTGACTTGAGGCTGATGGATAGAGTCTTGTTCTTCGCTGACATGCTGACGTGAATGGTAAATCCTCTCGAGGAGCGTTGTGGATCGCGAGGGATAGCCAACCTCCTAAAGACTAGATCAGCAACCAATTTGTTGAAGATGGATACCTTTTCATGAGGGTCGTACCGGCTGAGTCTTGCTGATTCCATTTGCAACTACCATTTCGTAGATGTTTCGATTCTGAGCTCGGGCGATATTACTAATTCGAATTTACCTGACGGATATGGAATTGATTACTTAGTATCATCGCATCTTTATCACTCAACTACCAGAAATCTTCGGGGATGTGTACCGACAGTGCCCCGAACCTGTCTTGCCCCACTCTCTCGGCTCGGCGCTATCCGATTCGAACCCGATGCCAAAAGACAGAGGTTCATGTTAAATAACAATAGCCTTGACGACTTCGTCGTTTGCAGAGATAAGAACCTTAGCCTGAAGTAGAATATTGACACACACAAGACAAGAAGCTATCGTTCAACACCAATTACCAGACTTGAAACATCTCAAACAATCCTCTTCATTGTTTCCATGATGACTTCTGCCGGCCCCAGTGCGAGTGACAGCCTCCAGCATAACGGTGCCGACGCCGCCGCCATGTTAATACAGAGTCCCGACGAGTTGGTTGCAGCCCTCCAGGCTACAAATGCATCTCCTCTCTGGGCCCAGATGCAGCGATTAAACCCACCTGCCCCAAACCCACAGACGATCCCTCATGTTTGGAAATATGACGAAATCAGGCCTTACCTCGTCAAAGCAGGGGAACTGATCACGGAGAAACAAGCTGAGCGCCGTGTCCTGATGCTGGGCAATCCCGCAAGAGGTACCGTGCTATTCAATTGTCCGTTTCTGATCGAGTTTATTGACATCCAAGTTACAGAGGCGCCTTACACCACAGACACCCTGTATGCTGGCCTTCAGCTAGTACAACCCAAGGAAACAGCACCTGCCCATCGACATACCGCCTTTGCCTGCAGATTTATCATTGAAGGCACTGGAGGCTTTACGGCAGTCCATGGTAAAAGAGTTCCAATGAGGCCTCGCGACGTCATCGTCACTCCCACCTGGAACTGGCATGATCATGGTAAGAAAGGGGCCAATGAGGAAGGTGGGGATGACCAACCAGTCATCTGGCTTGACGGACTTGACCTTCCCAGTTTCATCCACTTTCCTGTACACTTTGTGGAGCACTATTCTTCCGCACGTTACCCAGCCAAGGATTTTGCAGAGTCCGATATTGTCTATCCGTGGGACAAGATGCAGTCACAACTGGATGCGACCACCGAGGGTTGGGTCTCTAGACCCTACTTGAAGCGAAATGGAGCCGAGAGTGAGTTTCTTTGGCACTCAGATCAAAACTTTACTTACTGACAAAACTTCACCAGTTGGTAAAATTATCGGAGCCTCTGCAGAGAGACTATCGCCTTGCGCCACCTCTCCTGCGATCCGGGAGACTAGCTCTGCAGTCTACCACGTCATCGAAGGGTCTGGTTCGACCAAGGTCGGCAACTCTGTGCTCAAGTGGAAGCAGGGTGATACGTTTTGCATCCCAGCCTGGCACAGGTACCAGCACCAAGCTGGAGCAGAGGGACAGGTCTATCTGTATAGATTTGATGATAAGCCTATGCTCAGGGCTTTGGGCTTTTACAGAGTGGAGGGAGTTAACGTGGAGACTTATGTATCAGAGTAAACATATTGCAGCACACAGCAATGTAAGACCAAACTTGAATTGAGCTACCACTTTCATTATAATAGACGTTCTCTGGATGGAGCCTTATTCATCTAGATTCTTCTAGTTCTGTGGCCTTGCATACGTATATCTTATTAGATACTGATACTGGGCTTGTCTCTATCATACTCGAGCTGGACGGATCGGCTTACCGGTCAGTTCATCCTTGAATCATCCGGCTGAATTTGTCTATGCTTTCCTCTGTCCGTCCGCTCCGTACCCAACTATCAAACCACTTTAGACTTGAGGACGCAAGCTACTTATATATATCTTTCACCTGTGGGTTACCGTGGTAGCGAGATCCCAATAAACTATTTCTACGTCTCGAGAAGGCCAAGGCCTCATAAAGGGTATCAACCGGGTTCTATAAATACTGGGTGCTTTGCAACCTATTAAAAGTCAGACTTTAGTAGATCACCAAGCTGTATCGGCGAAAGGCAACATATTGTTCGATGAATACATGAGATTCTCCCTGTGCTTGACACGTTCAGGGAAAACACATGGGCGGGAAAACGATCCGGATACAGGTCGCTCCGACAACTCCCCGACCTTTCCCCTAAATCCGGACTATCGTGGATGTATCGTGACCGCACAGAGGCCCGAGTTTGTTGTCAGGTTCGCTTTGCTAAGAATAATATCTCTTAAGAAAATAAACCCCTGGCCATTTGGCAACTACTTCGAAAGCCTGTGGCAGCATACAAGGTCATTGACCATTTAAAAATCAAAAATGCAGAACTTAGCTGCCAACATTCACTTAAACGATGGGTACATACGTGCACATGTCCCAATGCTCATTGATGGGAAGCCCATTCTGAGGACTTCTGATACGCTAAAGCATCACGTTTTCGAGGGCGGGACCTTTCAAGGCGCAGAGATCTTCGACTGTGAAGAGGTTGCCGCTAGCTGTAGCAGAAGCTTTGTGGATTGGTCAGCGACGTCCCCAATCCATAGGCGGGCTTTACTTCTCCGACTCGCAGAGGTAAGTAATTCAAGTCATTTCAAGGAGATTCAAGCTGAAAATTGCTTCTAGAATCTGACCAAGCGCCAAGATGAAGCCAAAGCCATAATCAAGTCAGATATTCACTGCTCTGATGATTGGGCCACAATCAACATCAATGACAGTATCAGACATATCGAAGAGTGTGCGTACCTGCTGACGTCAAAGACTTTGAATGGTACAATTCCTTACACCGACACGGAAGGATCATACGGTCTCGTTTTCACTCGCCCTCTCGGGGTTATCTTAGGCATTGCTCCATGGAACGCCCCTCTATTCTTAGGGATCCGAGCAGTCGTTGCTCCTGTAGCTATGGGTAATACGGTTATTCTCAAGGTAAAGCATTCATCAGCACCCAAGCCATCTCCGGTCTCATACTAAATACATGCGATTAAAGGGCTCCGAACTAAGCCCTCGCACCCATTACTTCATAGCCGAGATATTTGGACAAGCTGGCTTTCCTCCGGGAGTTGTCAACTTGATCCTACACCGACCGCAAGACGCACCTGATATTGTTGGACATCTTATCCGACATAATGCAATTCGGAAAGTCAACTTCACAGGCTCAACTGAAGTAGGGCGAAGTATTGCTCAACAAGCTGGCCAGGCTCTCAAGCCCGTCCTTCTCGAGTTGGGTGGCAAAAACTGTTCGATCGTTCTTAGAGACAGCGATTTAGCACAGGCTTCCGAAGCTGTGCTCACCGGCGCAACTCTTAACGTAAGCAAAACCTTGTTCTATCGTCATTTCGCTCTTCATGCTGACAAGATACTAAAACTGAAGGGAGGTCAGATTTGTATGTCAACAGACTTGGTACTTGTTGACGATAGTGTCATGGATGATTTTAGAGTCCAGATTACCAAGAATCTTGCTAACAGATCTGGGATGAGATTTCGACTCATCGGGTCGAAGAGTCCATTAAGAATTCGGGCTCTTATCTCTGACGCTACAGCTAAAGGGTCATCCGTACAGTTATCATCCGACCTTGATACAGAGACCAATTCACCGCTCATCCCGATTACTGTATTTGACAGCGTCAATGATTCAATGGCGTACTTCAGGACAGAATCCTTTGGGCCTTGCATTGGTATCGTATCTATTTCCGATGAGGCAGATGCAGTCAGGATTGTGAACGACAGTGGTTACGGGCTATCGGCTTCTATTTGGACCAGAGACCACTACAGAGCATTGAACCTAGCTCGTAAACTCCACGTCGGCGCTGTTCACATCAACTCACTTACTGTTCACGATGAGCCGACATTGCCACATGGGGGCACGGGGTTAAGTGGGTTCGGAAGATTTGGGGCGGAATGGGGCCTTGGGGAATTTTGTGAGACGCAGACCGTTATCCTAAACCACTAGGATCATCGCCACCTTTTACACCATCACTTTCCTGCAGTTTACACAGCTTCGAGTTAGCCCCAGTTTAGTTTCAAATGTAATGCATTGACCCAGCAACCTTTCCATCTCAATTTCAATGTTTATAATAGCCGTTACTGCACCCAATTATGTAAACTACATTTAATATATCCTCTTACGGTTACAGCAGATAGTACCCAGGAGTAAAATAGTTAGGTTTTACACTAACAAAAGCAAGACAAATTCTTATCGCATACCCTGTTTCGGAAGAAGTCTCTGACTTAAAAAGCGCGGCAGTACTGGACCTCATCTAGGTAGAGTAATCAGTCGTGGATTATTATTCCTTTTTTGTTTTTCAAGCGAAGCGGGAAAGAAAAGGCCTTGTTCGCGACAAGCCTCTGGGTCCCATCGGATAATCGCACATCACGATCGCGGGGAGAGTCTGGGGTAAACCTATTTTAAAGTTTTGATCTGTCCGGTAGTTGCGTCCCCGGGGCAAAATCGGGAAGACTGCCACCGACCCGAGATGAGCTTGCGTAATTATAACAGACGTCTTATTAAGACACTATTACTGGCCCAACGCGTGAAAGTAGGAGTACAAAAAGTCCAATTACTTTCATTGTCACCTGGCGCTCCCACTATTCTCATTCTCACATTACCAGCCTGTAACCCACTCAGAATCCATTCACAGTTCATTCGAATTAACGACCTTCGCCGCAGTCATGTCTCCTCTCGTACGTTCGGTCGATAGTAACTACGGTTCTTTGTCGCAAATACTAACTAACCATTGTTTTCTAGGACTGGCCACTGTGGTGGCGTATTTTGGTGCTTCTCAATGTCAGCTTCTACAATCTTCTTGGAAACGCGTGGTGTGCCGGTCTCTCTCCACTTTTCGGGTTGATCATCCAAGAGTTGCATTGTTCGCAGTCCCAAGCATCCAACTTGGTAACATACGCTCTGCTCACTCTTGGACTGTCGGTAAGAAGCTGTCTTTCTCTTGCTCCTGTCTAAGGAAATAGCTGACGTTCATAGAACCTCCTAGCCCTACCGCTATCATCTTTCTTCGGAAAGCGACTCACCGTCCTTGTATCCCTCGCTTTGTTCATCGCTTGCAATATCTGGTCCGGCGAAGCATCCACCTACGACTCCCTCCGAACCTCACGTATATTGGGTGGATTGGCTGGTGGTCTAGTGGAGGCTCTTGGACCGATCATCGTCGCCGAGACCTTTCCAGCCCATCAACTCGGCCGAGCTATGGTCGTATACGTGGGCTTCCTCGCCTCTGGCTCTGCCATCGGACCCATTGTTTCTGGAGCAATAGGAACAGACCTGGGTAGTTGGCGATGGTACTTGAGAATAATATCCATTTTCATGGGTCTGAATTTCTTTTGCTCCATTATAATGTTGCCAGAGACAGCTCGTACGGTTGATGAAGTAGGACATAACACTCCCGAGGAGGTCAGCGGCGGAGGCACGATTGAACATAAACCGACTACAGCATCTGTTGAATATGCTGGTTCCCCTCGCCCAGCCGCGGAGATGTCTCCAACGACATTAAGAGAAGAATGGATGTCCAGGTCTTTCAGTCTAGACTGCATCCCTCTACAGTGGACTAGAATGCCTTCTCTACTTATACAGCCACTTCAGCTCCTTGCAGCACCACAAGTCCTTGTCACGGTCTATGTCTTCGGTCTCACAATTGGCTGGACAGTTATCACCTCAGTTCTCATTTCTCTCATCTACGCCTCGCCTCCTCTGCTTTGGAAAGCGCATTCCATAGGTCTTCTAAATGTTGCGTCTCTACTTGGTCTCCTTGTTGGTCTCCCATTCGGTGGTTATTCTGCAGACCTTCTGTTTCTCCGATCGGCACGCATGAACATTTCAGGGCCAGATCCAAGAAGTAGACTGCCCATGGTGCTACTGGGAGCCCTCAGCAGCCCTACCGGATGTCTAGTCCTTGGGCATGCTCTAAGGCGTCCCGATTCTTGGATCCAGGTGTGCGTTGGGTGGTCACTTCTCGCTTTTGGGTTGACGGGCTCTGCGAATATTCTGCTCACTTATTCCGTGAACAGCATGCCGCCAAGGGCTGGGGATATTGGAGTCCTAGTGAATGTTATGAAGAACTGCCTGGCGTTTGGTGTTTCCTATGCTTCAGTTCCCTGGATGCAGAGCATGGGCGTGTTCGAACAGTTTGCGATTATGTCTGCTCTTCTCTGGCTTGGCTACCTACTTGTAATCCCTATCTGGTTTTGGAGTCAAGTTATTGTACAAAGGAGCACTGCCTACACGTAGCAAGAACCATTGATTTAGTTTACAGGCATGTTTCCTCATATGAAACAGCTCTTATAGTAGCAGCACTTTTATTCAGGCTGACGTTGATCGTCATTTCCACATTGCTTATTCCCCTGGCACTTTTATGGTCTAGTGTCAATAGTGTGTGAAGGTCCCGCTAACTTTCAGAACTATTGCTTCACATGCAGGGGCCCGCCAATCACACCACGGGAATTAAAATGACACCACGCTTAGACTGTATTGCCACCGGTTTATCAGGTCTAGAACAAACCTTCCAGAAGCCCAGTTCTACAATGAAATATCTTCAACGCCCTTATCTTTAGGGCGCCGTTACCTACTCTGTGCTGAACTTCGTCCTACAAATCAATCACTCTTTCAGGAGTCTCCAGTCCCTTGTCAATAATTCTCCCTCGCATCAGCGCTATAATGAAGTCCAAAGCCCTTCTCAGCGTGCTGGTGTTTTTAAGCGCCAGCGCTCACGCTGGACCTTGCAAGCCAATCATTTCACAAACCACCCAAGTTGCCTCTGCTACAACAGAGGAATCCATCGCGGTTGACTCAAGTACCACCATTATGACGTCCGATACCAGCGAATTCCACAGCGCTTCCACGACTGAGCTGAGCTCTCAGACAACCGA
The DNA here is from genome assembly GCA_030777805.1 of Fusarium sp. MBC 364. NCBI lineage: Eukaryota > Fungi > Ascomycota > Sordariomycetes > Hypocreales > Nectriaceae > Fusarium > Fusarium sp. MBC 364. The sequence continues at coordinate 17,114 of JAPFSC010000404.1, read as the reverse complement.
GGAGCCTACAGTTGAGTTGACAACGACCACTACAGCTGCCGACACGACTTTAGAGGCCCCCACCAGCACCGAGGAAGCATCTACAACGGGTGCAGCTGCGTGCCCTACTCCTGTAAGCTGCGACAACCTCGGCTTCGACTGGGCATACTACAGCAATCCTGCCCAAAACAGCGACGCTACCTACTCCTCCTTCGTTCCTCAGTCCTTTAAACAAGTAAACCCTGTCTACATTGGGACCACCCGCCAGATCGGTGACCTCTATCAGCCCGGGAACGGTGCCCAAGCCGGCCCTATCTACGGCTCTTCTGACCTGGACCTCGACTACTTCGCCCTAAATCATCGTGCGTACTTGTATACTTGCGACGCTGGTAGATACAAGTTTGACATCCCATACGCGAACGATGCACTTTATCTCTGGCTTGGAGCAAAGGCCTATGCCGGATGGTCTTCAGGCAACGCCGATGCCAAGGCCCTCTACAACCAGCCCGATCACATTGCAGGAAGTGCTAGCTACGAGGTTGACCTTCCGGGTGGTGTATATATTCCCCTTCGCTTTGTTTATGGTCAGGCGCAGTACGGCGGCGGCTTTACCTTCACCATTACATCTCCAAGTGGGCAGGTTCTAGTTGGCAATGACGTTACCTCGAGCCCGTACGTTGTGCGCTATTCATGCGATGGTGTTACTGCCCCAGCTTACCCTCCATTTGGACAGGAGATCTAGGCGTTTCGTTCATAGTTTGGTCTCGATAGACATTGAAGGAATCACTTGATACATGTCTACCTTGGTTTGCAAGGAACATTTTAATAGTAATAATCTTGATATAGTATAATCTAGGTTTATTGCAATTAATTAGCAATTTTACACTAATAAATAACGATAGAGATAAATCCCGACGGAATTAAACCATAAGATGGTTTAATAACAGAGATAAGATATGATATAAGGTGATAACGGTTAATCTACGGCTATCGAATCGGAGAGACGTTGTTCCGCCCCGCCAGCAAGCCTCAATACAGAAACAGGTTTGAACTGACAAACATGTTGCAGAATCATTTGGGAATCAATGTCACAACGACATGAATCTCGATTACGAAACAAGAAAGAGATGATAGCGATCGCAATTCAAGTCACACTAGCTGTCGAGTTTAAAGGACCTAATAGACACAAAGACATAAGATCTTAACGTAAATTTATCATAATTGCTCTTTTGGTATCGGGTAGGAAATGCATTTATCAGCGGTACGCCCCAGCTTGATTGGTTCGGACTAAATCGATTATGGATCATTCGTTGGCTGCAGCCTGCGGGGATCTGTAATGTGGATTTCCAAGCATCCATCGACGCCACAGTGGCTGAGTGTGGCTGTAGAAGGACAGACAGGGCACTGACAAATGGTGTCTCACTAAGCACAAAGAGTTTCGTGGATCTTCTCGATGCTTCGAGTAACATCATAACCCTTCGATATGGTGAGTAACGTCTTGCGCAAGAACACGCTGCCTAAGTCCGAATGTAAAACACTGTTGTATAAATAAATGAGTTTCGACGGTCTTGGTGAATTTTTAATTATCAGAATTCAGTATCTTTACAATTCAATCAATTGCACCAAAGCACAAGCATCCACTCAGCCAATCAAAAGCCCGAACCATCATTACAATTACCTTTCCCCATTTACCACCAAAACACATCAACAAAATGGCATTCTTCCTCCCCCGCACAGCCTGCCATGTCCAGACCCCAATGAACCCACTCTATCATCTACTCAGGGAACTCGACCAGTCAGTCCTGCAGCCCCAACAGCCACAGCGAAAGCGCCAATGTCACCCTCAACAGAAGACCCGCGCTGAGGTTGCCTGCCCTGCCTACCGAGTCAACGCTCGCCCATGGGAGCCCCGATTTGAAGCTCACGAGACAGTGGACTCTTTCGTTATCTATGGAGAACTCCCTGGTCTGAACAAAGAACACGTCACTGTCGAGTTCCCTGAGCCTACCAAGCTTGTCGTCAGTGGCAAGGTTGAGCGATTCACAGATGCTCCCAAGGCAGATGAAGCCGCCCCTGAGAAGACTGCTCCGACCCCGACCATTGAGTCAGATAACGACGACACCCGAAGCAGGAGCTCGTACCAGGCCACTGTTGAGGACGATGTCGATGGTGACGACTTTGAAGTCTTGAGCCACACGTCAGGAAAGTCAGAGACCAGCAACCAGTCAGAGCCTGAGACTCTCAGTGAGAAGGCCAAAGAGAAGCAGCCTGAGCAGCCCCAAGAGCCAAGGCGCTCTGGCTATCGCAAGGAGTTCTCCCGCTACTTTACCTTCCCCACTTATGTCAACCACGAGGCAGTTACCGCTGAGCTTAAGGATGGCCTCTTGACTGTAGTCGTTCCTAAGGTTACACTCAAGTCTCATCGCATTGAAATCGAATAAATGGTGGGATATCATTTTAGAGGTTATTTCATTTGTTAGTTTTACGCATAATAACACTGGAGGGCTCTTTATAATAGTTTACTTACTAGTTAATCAATCATGTCCTTAATACTGGCTATTACTAAATTTAACTCGTGAACCAGAGTCTTTAATACTGTTATATTTCATCATCTTATCTTGAAACGGCGTCTTTCTTGCTCCAGATATCACGCCCACCACTGCGTTAAGACTTACCTCTAATAACAAGCTGAGCGACATAAACCCGTGATAGCTTCTTAGGGTCTATTCTTGAATTTCCAATTTAAGCAAAAATGACCAGACTGGTCAAGTCAATACTACTGAAAAACCAACCGACAAATGACAGGCCGCCTATCTAGCTGGGGTAGAGGTCAATGCTCAGATCTGATTTGTCAACTTTGTTATGCGTACCGTCCAACAACGAAACTTAAGTCTCATAAGAGCGACCCCGCTTCATGCAGTAGTTCCGAGAGCCTGTTTCTATTCTCAAGACGGTGCTTGCAACCTTAGAGTATGATCTTTCACTACCAGCTTTCCGAGATTATCCTAATGTTTACTAGCAAGACTTTGGTTTTCTTGTTCGCACTCTTACTTCTGAGCGTTTTCTTTAGTTCTTATCGATCACGAGAAGACCCTACCGACCCCTAACCAGGATTAAGCGAAGCGGAAGATATGTTGAGCAGCGAAAGGGGCTTTGATGGCGAATATGGGAGTGCATGATTCCCCCGAACCAAATTTGGTGGTCAGCCTGGTGGCGGATTGACTGGATGGCCCGTAAAAGGAGGTTACTATAGCATCCATTTCGAGTAGGAGAACTCAACTTTCTGAGTGTCGACCTGTTTAAGCCTACGGACAGATCAGATGACCCTCAAGAGGAGGAGGCCTGATGCGCCAAAATGCGCCAATGGGGTGCCAACTGGTATCAAGAACCCTATGCACAACCACAAGAGATGTCGCACCGTGCTTATTTGGGCAGCAATGCAGCCCGACTGTACCTTGGGTGGTCGGTCGATGGCTGTGTCTGGGCTCTCCAGGCAACAAAGTTTCAATCGACCTTGAAGGGTTTAGGAAGGATCGACAACGTATTTACAATGGAGGAACGTTGGCAGAAGATCAAAGAGTTCGGTGGCACGTTTTGTGCTGATCTGAAAGAGTGTCCTTATCTTCACCTTGATAGCTCTAGAGAACCAAGTGGTCAGCCTGCACCTATTTATACCCCCTAGACGTTACTTGTTTATCTCCTCCAACAATGTCTTCGCAGCTAATCTACCCAGATTGTTTGAAGCCAAGGGGGAATCACCAGTAAGCAACAACCGATCGCGATGGCATTCTCCAGTGATATCTTCGTTGATCGGCGTGATACCAAGCTTCTTAAGTCGCTCGCCAACTAACCATTCCATCTTTCCAGGGATATAGCCAATATCTATGTTAGCACCTTGATCCAGTGAATCAGGGAAGACGTCAATGCTGTAACCATCGTAGATAAACTTGGATCCCTCTGGCTTTCCAACATCGGCAGCCAGGATACTGGCTGGTCCGTGACAGAGGGTGATAAAAAAGCGATTGTTGGCATGAGCCCAGCGAAGAACATCGCCGACTGTCTTGCTGAAGGGTACACCGTTGAGGACGCCATGACCACCGGGAATAAAAACTGCCAAGTAAGGCGTTTCTTCAGTAAACCCTTTACCGTCCTTGCCATGCCAGACCTCGGAAAGGTTGAGCGGACTGCGCAGCTTTTGCTTGTACTTGTCGTAGATCTCCTTCACAGCCTTATCTTCTTTTGGAAACGCCCACATTTCGAGTTTAACAGGGTCTCCGGAAAGCGTGGCGACATCAACATCAAATCCAGCAGCGTCAAGGTGATACATGGGTAGCAGCATTTCTACTGGGTGGTTGCCAGTGGAGAAGAACTTGCCATCTGCCATTTTGAGGTAACGCTCCTGTGTACCAATCATAAGGATCTTCCATTTGCCGCCGGTGTATTTGTTTGGATAGTCGGCTCCGTCAAAGTCTGTCTTGGAGGTGACGTACTGCGTAAGAGAGAAAGGTGATGGGAAGTAGGCGTCATCCTCTGCCATGTCGCGAACAGGTGCTTTGTCATTTTGGTCTGACATAATGTCGTTGTGGTTGAGGGTCAACCTAACGGATTTAGAGACAAAAATTGCTTTAAAGTTACGTGTGTCTGAAATGTTCTTTGATTCTTTTACGAATGGCGATGTTCAAGCAAGTCGAGAGAATGGGGTTCTCAGGGTTCGAGAAGGAGGAGAAGGTTTTATAGACTGTGGGATTATTAAGGTTCGATCTAACGATCCCAGAACGGATCCTCAGCTGGCTTCCTGGTGATTGGTGATTGGGCTCTTGAGTTTCATGCATGATTGGACCCCGCATGACGCTAACACTTACGGATACAAGTTCTTACAGGACGGTATTGCTAGACAACGGTTGGTTCCGAACGCATCATCATGACGTTTCGAACAGCATGCATTGTCATTTATCCTAGTAACAGATGGTGCTCACTGTATCGATAGTCTTCTTCACGTATCGCGAACCAACCGCCACGCCATCCTCGTCCTCAAAGTCCCGCGGGTCACCAAGCTCTGTATTACCCTCATCCAGGCATGTCAAGTATGTCTTGACTACCTTGCTATAGATAACACCTATAATTACCCTAAGCTCAGTCTGGCCCAAGTGGATGAGTTGAGCCTTAATGGCTTACGGGCTCACTGTCTTCAAGCTAACTCGGCCGCTTCGCAGTTTGTCGGATGTTTGTGGATTTTTGTCACTGTAATACCGGACTGGTGATTGCCACAGTCTGATTTTAGGAGTGAAAACACCGATGCTGTAATTACAGTATTGAAATGATAAACTGATAGGGCAAACAACCAAACCAATTAAGCGTCGGTAGCCTCGGAACTGAACCTAAATCCAATCACACTTCTGCTGATTATCGAGAAGCTCATCTATTTTGTGGAGGCTTTGTATTCTTACCAACCACCCGCTGGTACGAATTTAATTTCATGTTTCCTTTTATACTACACCTATTAGTTGTGTCGTACGGCTGTAAGCATTACAATACACCAACGCTAAATTTCCACGCGCGCTTATGACGTAAAGTCGCAAACTCGGCGAGAAATTGCCCCGCCCCGTACTCCTAGTCGCTAGTAGTGTAGTGAGAATACTCGTATATCGTTATGCGCCATAGAAAGTGCTCCTTTATAGCAATTGACTGTGGATACCATGGAAGTAAAATTGTTCCGAAGACCGGTATTTGCTGGAAATTCTATAACGCCAGCCAAAATGGACATTTGAAGATTTCCGAACTCAAACCCCAGTGGACATATGTGTTGGGTAAGACGTGGCCAATATGTAGGCTGGCAAATGCTATAAAGACGAGTGGTCGCAGCTTGCTCTTTCATCGAAAACTGCACTTTCATCCCTCGCATCAATATCAAACACAATTTCAACCTCCGTGCTTCGAGCAACAATTTCACCAAAATGTCAAAGGTTCTTACTGTCTTTGGAGCCACTGGAAAACAGGGCGGCTCAGTCATACAGACGGTCCTCTCTGATAAGAAACTTTCGAGTGAATTTACAATTCGCGCTGTTTCTCGGGATATCAACAAGCCTGCTTCAAAGGAGCTTTCAGCTAAAGGCATTGAAGTGGTTGCAGTATGTAAGATACATACTTTATAGGGATCAACGCTGAACTTTGTTTCCATAGGCCGACCTCTCTGATGCTGACTCTCTGGCTTCAGCCGTCCAGGGCACTCACACGCTCTTTGTCGTGACGAACTTTTGGGAGACTATGTCAGCTGAAATCGAGGAGTTGCAGGGTAGGGCCGTCACCGATGCCGCAAAGGCCGCTGGTGTACAGCATATCGTCTTTTCGGCACTTCTGAATGTGTCAGAAGCGAGCGGAGGTCGTCTGGCCCATATCGTCCACTTTGACAGCAAAGCCCACATTAGCCAGTATATGCGAGATAGCGGTGTTCCTTGCTCTTTTGTCTGGCCGGGCGCATTCATGGATGACTTTATTCAATACATTCGCAAAAGCGGAGATGATGAATATGTCCTAGCGCTCCCTATAAATGGAGACAAGGCCCAGATGCCTCTATTTCTAGCATCTGCTGATATGGGTAAGTTGCAATTTAACAGCAACGTGTGGCACCGAACCTTAATTATTGACCTTTTCTAGGCAAATTCGTTACGCTAGCTATTGCAAACTTCCCTCAATATGTCAATAAAGACATCTTCGCTGCAACTGCTTACTTAACTCCCAATCAGCTGATGGCGGAGTGGTCTAAGGCAACAGGCAAAAAGGGAAAATATGTACAGTTGTCAGGAGATGTTTTTAAGTCGCATATGCCGCCTTCGGTCGCCCAGCTGATCTACGAGAATATGTTGCTTATGGAAGACCCAGGCTATTACGCTAACGGGGAGCTGGCCCCATTCCTTGATGCTCTTGATGAGAAGCCAACAACATGGGCAGAATTCGCTGGAGCCAACCAGAATAAGTGGTAACTTATGGATAAAAAATGTCACGCACCTTAAACACTAAAACACTCTTTCTTACCCTGGTTCCCCAAGGTAGAATAGAACACTATATGTTTATTTAAGTAGTCTAGACGTTGCTGATATTATACTTCTAAAGATGATATTTCTAGAATATGTATCGGGATCCCTACTGAAAGAGTTTTTCATGTTTAGCGTTCAAGTGAAGCTTTCATTTAACAAAAACAGGCAACTGTAAATGTAGCTAATCCCTTGATCATAAGACCTCTTTTGCAAACGGTTTAGACTTTTAGCACAGGTCATAGATCTTGCAGCTCAATAGCTCCTTTAAGTCGTTTCCGCTTTGTCAACGTGGGATCTCGTAACAGAAGGATACGGTCAATCTTAATTGCTGAAAATTGCTGCAGGCTGAATGTTGACTGTCAAGCTACAAAAACAAAAATTTTATTACCGTGTGGTTTTTCCAATCCCAGTCTTACGATCTTCCCAAGAAGCTAGTATTTTCAATTATCAAGCGGAGGTAAAACATTAAACTTAGGGAAGAAGTATTAATCTCGGTCTTGGGATAAAGCTTTAGCCTTCCCAGGTAACTATCGACACCTTTCCGCCATTGGAGGCAAGGGCAAATCCCCCTCATTACCCCAGGGTATAGGTTATGCGGGGTTTGCAAGTCTGGGTCGTGCTAGTGTTACTCTAACTGACTTTAGCGTTTCGCCTAACCACACGCATGACTTGGTGCAACCGTGCTTTACTCGGAATGTTAACGCTAGTGGAAAAATCTGGAGAATATGGGGTAAATCTTTACGCGCGGCAATTCAGAGTTTTCTCCCTGTTCATCTGCATATATATCGCCTTCCCCAGTCCCTGGTTTCCCCAGACTCATCAGACAACAACCCCAGGATTCAATTGACCCTTGTGCTGATCAAGGCACCTGTTATCAACCATGGGTCTCTCCATCAACAACATCTTTGCTGTCAATGAGGACCGGCCCACTCCCAAGGCTGTGTACAATTGGCGCGTCTACACTTGTGCTGCCATCGCCTCTTTCGCATCATGCATGATCGGCTATGACTCTGCCTTCATTGGCACCACTATCGCCCTTCCCTCCTTCACGGAAGAGTTTGACTTTGCATCCTACGAGCCCGACCAACTCGCTCTTCTCAAAGCCAACATTGTCTCGGTCTATCAAGCCGGCGCGTTCTTCGGTAGTCTCTTCGCCTACATCACCTCGTATTTCATCGGTCGACGTTATTCCCTTATCGCCTTCAGCTTTGTCTTCATGCTCGGAGCTGGCATGATGCTTGGCGCCAATGCTGAGCGTGGCTTGGGACTCATCATCGGTGGTCGTGTTCTTGCTGGAGTAGGCGTTGGCGCTTGTTCCAACATGGTCCCTATCTACTGCTCTGAGCTCTCCCCTCCTGCCATTCGCGGTCGCCTGGTCGGTATCTATGAGCTCGGCTGGCAGATCGGTGGCCTTGTTGGCTTCTGGATCAACTACGGACTGGCCGAGACTATGGCTCCTAGCCACAAGCAGTGGATCATCCCATTCGCTGTCCAACTTATCCCCGCAGGCATGCTGCTTTTCGGTGCCTTCTGGATTAAGGAATCTCCTCGATGGCTCTTCTCCAAGGGCCGACGTGAAGAAGCCATGAAGAATTTGTGCTGGTTGAGACAGCTTTCTCCCGAGGACCTTTATATCGTCGAGGAAGTCAGCTACATGGACCAGGAGCTAGACCGCTACAACCGAGAAGTCGGTCCTGGCTTCTGGAAGCCTTTCAATGCGCTCAAGAGCCGACAGATCCAGTGGCGTTTCTTCCTGGGTGGCATGATGTTCCTCTGGCAGAACGGGTCTGGCATCAACGCTATCAACTATTACAGTCCTACTGTCTTCAAGAGTATTGGAATCCAGGGCACCAACACCGGTTTCCTTACTACCGGTATCTTTGGTGTGGTTAAGACAGCTGTCACTATTATCTTCATTCTGTTCTTGATTGAGACCGTCGGACGGAGGAAACTGTTGATCATTGGTTCCGTTGGTGGTTCTCTTTGCATGTGGTTTATTGGAGCTTACATCAAGGTCGCCAACCCAGCTGGCAAGGTGGCTGCTGCTGAGGCCGCTGGAGCTGCCGCCCCTTCAATGTCAGGCGGTGGCATCGCTGCTGTTTTCTTCTTCTATCTCTGGACTGTCTTTTACTCGCCCACATGGAACCCGATTCCTTGGGTTCTCAACTCCGAGATGTTCGACGAGAAGTCTAGGTACGTTACCGACATATATTTACCTTGTCACATCTCGAGATTACTAACATTACACAGATCCCTCGGTCAAGCTTCCGCTGCAGCTAACAACTGGTTCTGGAACTTCATTGTCTCTCGATTTACTCCTCAAATGTTCATCAAAATGGGCTACGGTGTCTATTTCTTCTTTGCCTCCCTTATGATTCTCTCCGCTACCTTTGTCTTTTTCTTTATCCCTGAGACTAAGGGTCTGCCGCTTGATACTATGAATCGTCTATTCGACATCAAGCCCGTATGGAAGGCCCATGGACAACTTTCTGAGGAGTTGAGACTGCAGGAAGATGAGTTCCGACGCAACGCTGAGGGCAGCAACATCAGTGCTGAGAAGGCTCAGGCTCTCGCTGATGAGCGTGAGGACGTCTAGAGTAGAAGCATGGCTTAATAGTAGATTTCCTAGATTATATTAACTATACAGGGAAATAATTAGTTACAAATCAGCGCTTTACACAGTCTAATAAAACAGGTAACTTAATTTAAAATCCGTTTTAACTATAAAGAGGCCGGTCTATGCAGTAAGATGTATTCGTTATATAAATTTCTACAAGTTCTAGTTGCCTAAACTTCCTTCAATAACAATCTCATCCCGGGCAAGATGTTGTTTCCGCCCTTTGTAGAAGCAAGCGTAAAATGCACAACCAGCAATAAAGCCTGAAATTCCCACAGCTCCATACATCCATACAAGATATGGGTCCTGAGAAACTGCACCAAGAGCGATGCAGATTGCTGCGGCAACAGCAATCGTCAGCCAGAACAGAGCTGAGATAACAGATCTGAGGCTAATCAACTGTTAGTACACGGATCAAGTTACTGAAAATGTATATGCTTACTTTTTAGGCGCCTGTGTAAAGGCGAGTTCGAGACCCGTGATAATGACAAAGGCTTCGGATAAGGCCACGAAAATATATGATGGCGCTTGGATCCAAACATGGATACTGTTTGGTGCTGACTTGTAGATGTAATGCTGAAGAACACAGGCGTATGCCATTGAGACTGAGGCGAACATGAAACCCATAAAGATGCGAGTTACTGGGTCAAAGTCGATTCTGTACTTTCGTAGCAGGGGATACACAATTACTAAAACACTCTGTTAGAGATTAATTATGACGAGATGTTGGGGTGCAGCTTACAGTCGAGGAAGGGGATAAAGAAGCAAAGAGCGATGGGGTCCAGGTTCTGAAGAAGATCATTGGGTGTTCCGTGAAGAGCCATGGTCCCAGCTTGGGAGATGAGGTTATTCCACATCTGATTCCAGCAGATGAAGTAGAAAGGGAAGAACAGGAACATCTAGACACATCAGTCAGTACTCTTCTTCAATCACAGGATGAGTCACTTACTTTGCAGCTTTTGAGTCCCCGCTGGACATCTCCGACATACTCATCAGTGTACCTCTCTTGACTGGCCAATGGGTATTTTTCCTCGTTACCCGTTACTCTCAGGACGGATGGTCGTGCATTATCGAATCCCTTCTCCTTAATCGCGATGCTTGTTGTGCGGCAGGCATCGAGAATCGCTGAGCCAACTGGAGGAACACAGATGTACCTGTTTCGACCGGAGATGAAGACAGAGGCTGAGATAAGGATGGCGCTGTATAGAATGGTAAGCATCTGTTTACGTGTTTCAAGCAATAATGATCCGACTCACATTAATGGTACCAAGTAAGCTAGCCAAAATGAATGGTGAGCTTCGATATTAACAGTGATGAGCGGTGAAAGAGCTCCAATATTGACAACCCAGTAGAACCTTGATGCTGATTAGCAATTACATATCCCAGACTGAGGGAACGTGCCTTACCACATGAAAAGCCTTTGCACGGTGAGTTCCGGATCGACAATTACCTCCTCTCCTGACTTGAGAGTCGTGAGAACGGGCCGCGAATGCTGATACTGTTCCGCACACATAGGCGTAACATTTGCTTTGATTCCGCCAGTTCCCAGGCCAATTGTGATCATAGCAGCGACAAGACCCCCAAGGCCAGCATTGTTAAGGAGGGCTGTCGGCGTCGAAGTAGAAACCAGTATGATGAGACCAATGACATAGATGATGCATGCGCAGCAGATAGCTTTGAATTTGCCGAGGTACTGGTCTTAGTGACGTCAATTAGACATTTTGTGGTTATGGAGTTTCTGCAGTAACTTACCGGCGACGATAGCGCCAATCACTGTTGAGGCATAAGCCCAGAATTTGAAGAAGTTGCCGAGGGCTGTTGCGACTGCTTGACCCTTTCCAAGGGCACCTGGCAGATCGGAGCTGGGATCATATGGGTTGCTGTTTGCTATTAGTACGACGAGAGCTGAAGCATCATGATGGTTACAAACTTGATGTAGTTTTGGATTGGTCCGGATAGACCAAAGTAGGTAAATCGCTCACCAAGCTACACGTCGTCTTAGTTCAACTCTTCACTCTTCAATTGGATTCTCACCTCGACAGCCAAGATCAGCAGCGCGATCTTGGGCAACTTGTCCGGAACCCTTCGCAGCCCTTGCCACTGCTCCTCACGTCCCGCAATGCTCCTCGCATCACCAGCATTGCTCTCAGCCTTCTTTTCCATGTTGACTTCAGTCGGCATAATCACAAACGTGGTTGAGGTAGCAAAGAAATGGTTTGACTACTTTCGTATGATATTGGACTCTTCATTCCCCAGGATGCACCGCCCTGTATATAAACATGATGAGCTGGAGTACTCTTCCCCCGGAATGACAGAACCATTCTGCTGTGAACCCTGCTTAGAGATAACGCGGGGTTTTCGCTGTGGGTTTTGATAGGCGGCTTTCAATGTCCTATCTGGCGCGCTATCTCGACAGATAGCGCCATTGATCGGCATCGACAACGCCGCCAATCAGGAGTGACGCCGATGACGGAGGCGGTTTAGATGGGAGATAGATTAATTATCTTTGGAAAAGGGCGTTCTGATGGAATTCATCTAGCAAATTAAGTCGATCTTCTCTTATTATCTCTTTTAAGTTGACAACCATGTCTTGTACTACAACAGCAACTGAAGAGGTAACAGCCTCATTCCCGACCCTCAACCGGTTGGAGATACGACCAGATGAATACCCTGGTCTCGATCCTGAATGGCGAAAACTATGGAACAGTCATGGAAGCTCCATGGTTCGAGCTGATGAAGTCGACCTTGAGGAATATCGCTTGAGCCCAGCAAAGTACAGTTTCACGTATCCGACATACAAAGGTCCAGAAGTCTTTCATACTGAGGATAGACAAATTCCAGTGACAAGACCACAAGGCGTGATCACTGTGAGGATCTATACTCCCCAAGGTTCCGGGCCGTTTCCAGTCCATCTCAATTTCCACGGTGGAGGTTGGGTACTTGGAGGCCTTCGATCTGAAGCGGCATGGTGTCGACACATGTGCAATAAGGCCTCCATCAAAGTCATCGATGTCGATTATCGCATGGGTCCAGAGTACAAGTACCCAGCTGCCATCTATGATTGCTGGGATGCTGTTAAATGGGTAAGACTGAGCTTTCTTATACAAGACATTTATATAACTATCATAGGCTATAAACAACGCGACCGAGCTTAACATGGATCCGAAAAGCGTCTCATTTGGTGGTCTCTCAGCCGGTGGTCACATGACTGCCGTGTTAGGCCACTTTGCCCGCGACGAGGGCATCGATATCAAGTTACAGCTTATGATTGTGCCGGCCACAGATATGCGCTACTGTAGCTCCAAATTAAAAGAGTTAACAGCTGAGAATTGTTCTTATGAGAGTGTTTTTCAATTAAAGGATGTACCGTGAGGACCTCTTGGCCGAGAGCAATGGTTCTTGAAGTATTTCGTCGGCGAGAATGCTGGTGAGTACAAGCACTTCACCTCAAGAAAATGATACTAACGGGGTTTAACAGACGAGCTTAAGGAAAAGCTAAACAACGAGTGGATTTTAACGCCAGTTATCGCTCCTAACTTCAGACACCTGCCCCGGGCGCATATTGTTACTGCAGAGTTTGACCTTGAAAGAGATGAAGGAGAGTACTACGGGCAGTTGTTGAAGGATGAAGGGAACGAAGTTACCATGAAACGCTACAATGGTTGTCCTCATGCCTTTGCGCATTATAATCATCCAGAAAGAGGATTGACTAAGGCTTTTGAGTTCATTGAGGACACAGCCGGATTACTGAGAGATGTACATAATATTGTTGTATAACGAGACAATTCAAACTCAATATTATGTAATGCTCTACTGCTGTTTGCGCAGCAGAACGCTTCTTTAATTGCATAGTTTCCGTTATATTAAAACCTACCCTATACCCTCCAGCTGTTGTGTAGAGAAAGTGGTAACGGTATAGAGCGGAACATATGATTCATTCGTATGAAAAACTATTATTGCTGTTCACAATATCCGACATCTTCAATGCCTGATATCGACCATCTAATGGACGAGTCATTGCACGATCCATATCTCAAGTTCAACAATCTTGCCGCGGGGATATTTCCCAAGGCCAACTGTGCGAACGCCACCAATCATATTCAACGCCGACGGAAACAGACATGGGTAGGCCCACGCTAGGCGAAATTGGATATGTCCACGGTTATCTTCAAAGGATTGGATAGCTTAAGATAAATCTCACGGTCCTTCTTATTGATGTAAATTCTGAATCCAATCCTAGGTTTAATCAATATGAATCCATTGATTCTAGATCTGAAAATCCGAAATGGCAACTAATAGCATAATCATCGTCGGGTAAGTTGCCTTTTCAAAACTTAGAGCTCTCACTGACAGGAACTTGAGGGCGGGAATCATTGGCCTCGACGTAGCTCTAGTTCTCTCTCAGCAAGGCTATGGAAAGAACATCACAGTAGTAGCCGAGTATCTCCCTGGAGATACTTCAACATCATACACATCTCCTTGGTAACCCTCATTCAAGTCCCAGTCATCAAACATGCGCTGACCGATTAGGGCCGGTTGCAACTTTTCTGCCATTTCTGGCACTGATGCCAACGCGCTAAAATGGGATCGCCATGGCTATGCACACCTGAAGAAGCTCGCCGCAAAAGATTCTGACAAGACCTTCGTGAAGAGGACGCCGTCGATTGAGTTTTGGGATGATAATGTGCCACATGAAAAGATCAAGGCTATGGCCGACTATCTCGATGATGTGAGTCAACAACAACCTCACTAACCACACAAGAATTCTCACAATCCCTAGTTTCGACCTTTATCTGACCAAGAGCTTCCTGAAGGCGTCAGGTTTGGTTGCGCCTTCACAACTTTGACCGTTAACGCGCCCGCTCACTGCCTGTACCTGTATAAAAGGCTGAGAGAAGAATATGGCGTGCGATTCATCCGACGAAAACTTGCAAGTATCTATGAAGCATATAAGAACCCGGCCACCAAGGTTGTTTTTAACTGCACCGGTAACGCGGCACAGACACTTGCGGGTGTTCAGGACCAAAAGTGTTATCCGACTCGTGGCCAAGTCTTGCTTGTGCGGGCATCGCATGTGAGTACGAACGTTATGCGCCATGGGAAAGACTATGAGACGTATGTCATTCCGAGACCTGGATCCAATGGCAATGTAATTTTGGGATGATACATGCAAAAGGGTAATGAGTAAGTATCTTGGTACCAGAGGCTATACGGAAAGCTAATAACATGGCAGTGATGGCGCAACATATTCGTCTGAGAGTGAATCTATCCTCCAAAGGACAACGGAATTGAGCAAAGAGCTACAGAAGAAGGAGCCTGAAGTTTTGGCTGCATTCGCGGGAATGCGGCCGTCTCGGGTCGGCGGTGCAAGGATCGAACGTGATGAGATCGCAGTCGATGGAGAAAGACGTGTGATTGTGCATAATTATGGTGCCGGTGGAACTGGGTTTCAAGCTGGATACGGTATGGCATTGGATGCTGTCAAGAGTATCGAGGATATTCTGAGCGCCCTCCCGACAAAGTCATCACTGTAATCGAAATTATAAGTGTGGGAATTGATTTATGTTCGCTGCTTTGATGCGTCCAACGCAAGTTTCACATGTGGTTCCAATTTGAGAACTTGATCAATGCCACGCCAGAAAATGGCATCCATCCTCAGTAGACCCAATCGGATAACAACAAAGGCGTTGGCTTTGAGCCGCATTTGTCTCCGTGTCGCTTGAAGTAGTTCCATGAACGATAGTGCTTCTTCGTATGTAGTGGCTGAGACAAACATGAATAACATGGCGAAGCAGAATGCTGAGAATGCACTTTGGCACCATGGAGGCCAGTGCTCTGCTGTTTCGTCGCTCTTGAGAGTTTTGAGAAAGTCGGGATACTTTTCCAGAACTGTCTTTAGACTGTCGCGTGGAGACCACCCATCTGGAGTGTTGGATGCTAGAGGGTGAGAAGTTTGACCGTGCACTGCAGCGCGCAATATCAGTAGTTGTGTGTAATAGCAGCCGAGCTCAATAGCCATTTCAGGCATCGACCCATCATTGCTAGGAACCGCTGAGCTCGTGCTGTCGGGTTTTATGCGTTCCAATAACCCTAAAAGCTTAAACACGGTTGTTTGCAACTCTTCTGGCATCTGACTCGGATTCGATGATTGAAGAGAACTCGAGAGATGTTAGCCTAAACAAAGAAATTTAGTAGCACAAAGCTTAAAGACTCACTATAGCTAGTTAAGTGTATTAGGGTTAGGGTTAGGATAGGGTTAGTATTAACTATCTAAGCTATCTGCCTAGTTACTTTTCTAGTTACTATATACAGTATAAGGAAATAGGTATAACTATAGCTAAAAGGAAAGTAATAAAGATAAGAAAGGTAAGTAAAATAGGAAAAATAGGGAGAAATAAGAGAAATAAAGAGAGAAAAATTAAGTTAGCTATAAGATAAGAAAATAAGATAGGAAGATAAAATAAGAAAAATGAGGAAATAAAGTAAAGAAGTAAAATAGAAAAATAGAGTAAGGAGATAAGGATAGGAAAATAGATAGAAAATAGGTAATTACTATAGGTAGTAGCTATGAGGAGGGATAAGGCTATAAGGGGCCTTAGAAATCCCTTCTAGAGGGGTTCTAGAGGGAACTAGCTATCCCTCTAGGGGCTTCCTTGCTAATAGAGGCTGCTGAGATAGCCTGGGTCCTTGTAAGAGCAAGAGCAATAAAGGAATTAAGCTGTGCTGCTGCTACGGGCCCTATAAGGTCCTGTAACTTACGGTAGGCTTTAGCGGTCTCTAGCTCTATAAGGCCCCCTGAAGAGATAATAATAGGCTGAAAAAAGGCCCCTAGGGCCCTGTATTTCCGGTGTTTTTCCTCTGCAGCCTCTCTTAGGGTCTTATAAGGGTCTGATCGGGCTGAATCCTTTGCTATAGCTACGATCTGAATATCGTAGAAATAGCGGCTATTCCCTATAGTAACTGCTATATTAGCCCGTAAGCTAGTTGCCTTATCTACTAAGGGCTCCTTCTGGACCTCTAGGGTAGGCTTGCTAGCTAGGGCCCTATAGAAGGCTTTAACTACTGTATTGTGCCTTGCAATCTACCTTCTTGTAGTGCCCTTATAGGTATCTTTGTATTGGAAGGCTACTATAGCTCCACAAGAGCTACAGGGTAGGCTAGGGGGCTTAACAGGGTAGAAGAGCTGGCTTCGGAGGGCTTCTGTGATCTTAGAGTTTGCAAAAGATAGGGCTTTCTTAGTAGGCAAGACCCTGAGCTACTTACGGCTAAGATAGCTAGCGTTTTCTAGCCTAGCCTGCTGATATAGGGTAGGAAGGTTCTGTAAAAAGGTCCCTAGCCTAGCCTTATTAGCTTTTATAAGGACCTCTTTAGCAGAAGGTCCTTCTGTAGCTATAGGGGCTATAGGGTTAGGGTTAGGGTTAGGGTTAGGGTTAGGGTTAGGGTTAGGGTTAGGGTTAGGGTTAGGGTTAGGGTTAGGGTTAGGG
>JAPFSC010000400.1:0-12777 GCA_030777805.1 Fusarium sp. MBC 364 | reverse complement strand
TCCTCCTCCTCTGACAAACCTTCTTTCGCCAAAAAGGGACGCATAAAGAGTGACAGTGGTTCTCCTACGGAACTGTCTCTCTTCCATCGTCACTTGAATCGTTGCCATCTTCTCGACGGCAATCGCTTCTTGCTTCTTCCCTTTTTCTGCGGCTCAGATCGCGGGGTGAAAACTTCAACCCCGCTCTGTTCCCACATCAACAACTTCGACTTTGACAAACACATAGTCAGGTTATTCAGACAATACCGCCAAGATGGTTAAGTGAGTACACATCCATCCTCTTAAGACACCGCCATCACCATCAACAACAACCTCATCTTCACCACCACCAACTCTTGCATTATCGTTACCTCTGCTGCCCGCTTCATTATACCCCGCCCGGACTTAAGCCACCATGACCATGAGCTGACCACAATGTCTTCACTACAAACAGCTTCACTATCGACGAGATCCGGCAGCTTATGGACAAGCCTACCAATGTCCGTAACATGTCCGTTATTGCCCACGTCGATCACGGCAAGTCTACCCTGACCGACTCTCTTCTCGCCAAGGCCGGTATCATTTCCACCGCTAAGGCTGGTGATGCCCGAGCCACCGATACTCGTGCCGATGAACAGGAGCGTGGTATCACCATCAAGTCCACTGCCATCTCTCTGTACGGTCAGCTTGGTGAGGACGACGATGTTGCCGACATCGTTGGCCAGAAGACCGACGGAAAGGATTTCCTTATCAACCTGATTGACTCTCCCGGTCACGTTGATTTCTCTTCCGAGGTTACTGCTGCTCTCCGTGTCACTGATGGTGCTCTTGTCGTCGTCGACACCGTTGAGGGTGTCTGTGTCCAGACCGAGACCGTCCTCCGACAGGCTCTTGGTGAGCGCATCAAGCCCGTCATCATCATCAACAAGGTCGACCGTGCTCTTCTCGAGCTCCAGGTTTCCAAGGAGGATCTTTACCAGTCCTTCTCCCGAACCATCGAGTCCGTCAACGTCATCATCTCTACCTACCTTGACAAGTCCATTGGTGACATTCAGGTCTACCCCGACAAGGGTACCGTCGCCTTCGGTTCCGGTCTGCACGGCTGGGCTTTCACCGTCCGCCAGTTCGCTGTCCGATACGCCAAGAAGTTCGGTGTTGACAAGAACAAGATGATGGAGCGTCTCTGGGGCGACAACTACTTCAACCCCAAGACCAAGAAGTGGACCAAGAACGGTACCTACGAGGGCCAGCAGCTCGAGCGTGCCTTCAACCAGTTCATCCTCGACCCCATCTTCAAGATCTTCTCCGCTGTCATGAACTTCAAGAAGGAGGAGACCACCACTCTCCTTGAGAAGCTCAACCTCAAGCTCTCCGCTGAGGACCGTGAGAAGGAGGGCAAGCAGCTCCTCAAGGCTGTTATGCGAACTTTCCTTCCCGCTGCCGACTCTCTCCTTGAGATGATGATTCTCCACCTCCCCTCTCCCACCACCGCCCAGAAGTACCGTGCCGAGACCCTTTACGAGGGTCCCATCGATGATGAGGCTGCCATCGGTATCCGTGACTGTGACCCCAAGGGTCCTCTCATGCTTTACGTCTCCAAGATGGTGCCCACTTCCGATAAGGGTCGATTCTACGCTTTCGGTCGTGTTTTCTCCGGTACTGTCCGATCCGGTCTCAAGGTCCGTATCCAGGGTCCCAACTACGTCCCTGGAAAGAAGGAGGATCTCTTCATCAAGGCTATCCAGCGTACTGTTCTGATGATGGGCGGCAAGGTCGAGCCCATCGACGACATGCCTGCCGGTAACATTGTCGGTCTGGTCGGTATTGACCAGTTCCTTCTCAAGTCTGGTACCCTCACCACCAGCGAGACCGCCCACAACCTCAAGGTCATGAAGTTCTCCGTCTCTCCTGTCGTTCAGCGATCCGTCCAGGTCAAGAACGCTCAGGATCTCCCCAAGCTTGTTGAGGGTCTCAAGCGTCTCTCCAAGTCCGACCCCTGTGTCCTTACCATGACCTCCGAGTCTGGTGAGCACGTCGTTGCTGGTGCTGGTGAGCTCCATCTCGAGATTTGCCTTAAGGATCTCGAGGAGGACCACGCTGGTGTTCCTTTGATCATCTCCGACCCCGTTGTTCAGTACCGTGAGACCGTCACCGCCAAGTCCAGCATCACTGCCTTGTCCAAGTCCCCCAACAAGCACAACCGTCTGTACATGGTTGCTGAGCCTATTGAGGAGGAGCTCTCTCTTGCCATCGAGGGTGGCAAGGTCAGCGCCCGTGACGATTTCAAGGCTCGTGCCCGTATCCTTGCTGACGACTTCGGCTGGGATGTTACCGACGCCCGAAAGATCTGGACCTTCGGTCCCGACGGCACTGGTGCTAACCTGTTGGTCGACCAGACCAAGGCTGTCCAGTACCTCAACGAAATCAAGGATTCCGTTGTCTCCGGTTTCCAGTGGGCTACCCGTGAGGGTCCCGTTGCTGAGGAGCCCATGCGCTCTTGCCGTTTCAACATCCTCGATGTTACCCTCCACGCCGATGCCATTCACCGTGGTGGTGGTCAGGTCATCCCTACTGCCCGTCGTGTCCTGTACGCCGCCTCTCTCCTCGCCGAGCCCGCTCTTCTCGAGCCCGTCTACCTCGTCGAGATTCAGGTCCCCGAGCAGGCCATGGGTGGTGTCTACGGTGTCCTTACCCGACGACGTGGTCACGTCTTCAGCGAGGAGCAGCGACCCGGTACTCCTCTCTTCAACATCAAGGCCTACCTCCCCATTCTCGAGTCTTTCGGCTTCAACGGAGACCTCCGACAGGCCACCTCCGGACAGGCTT
The DNA here is from genome assembly GCA_030777805.1 of Fusarium sp. MBC 364. Classification (NCBI taxonomy): domain Eukaryota; kingdom Fungi; phylum Ascomycota; class Sordariomycetes; order Hypocreales; family Nectriaceae; genus Fusarium; species Fusarium sp. MBC 364. The sequence continues at coordinate 9,972 of JAPFSC010000400.1, read as the reverse complement.
TCCCTCAGTCCGTCTTCGACCACTGGCAGATCCTCCCCGGTGGCTCTCCCCTCGACGCCACCAGCAAGGTCGGCCAGATCGTCACCACCATGCGAAAGCGCAAGGGTGTCAAGGAGAACGTTCCTGGTGTCGAGAACGTAAGTTTCACCATTCTCACCAACAAGTTGACATATTTGCTAACATCTAATGACAGTACTACGACAAGCTGTAAACGGCTTTTTTTTAATGTGCCGAATGAACCACGAAGCGTGCCACAATGGACACGCAAAATTAATCGGCTGGTAACGAAGATTTGGGACGCATGCCTAATTCCAAGAAGGAGCTCCTTGATGATCTCAGGAGGGGTATGTTGAGCGGAAACCAAAAGAAAAAGTCGAGTCGCTGAGTTGAAGCTGAATGACAAGGAGCAGCTCAAATCAGTTTTTATGTAGTTATGTCGTATCTGATGAGTTGAAACACGTTAGATTGAAGTTCATATGATGTGTCCTGCTTTACTGTGAATCTGAAATCGTGTAAATTGACCATTGAGCGAAGGAGCTAGGTTTAGGAGTTGGACATGATGAATCTGCTTAGTTGATGAATATGTATCTATAGTGTGAGGATAAGAAAATATGAGTCCGCCTCGAATGCCTGTCTGGGTTGAGATGAGACAAGTTCGAGAGATCAGATGGCACCTACCTCTACCTAAGTCTGTACAGCACATTCAATAAGGTAGGTACCTAGGTGGGTATCATTCAAGAGTTGCTGATAGTTTTTGAAACAATCATCTTATTGATTTGCACTTTCATCATATAACTTATAATTTTATACATAAGGTAGCTTTTCATTCGAACATCGAACCTCGACCGTTTCTTAGAGCTAGCCGGTGACGACACAAGACCCCGGCCTCCAGGGCCCAGAAAAAATCCCAACCTTCAACCTCGCAACAAACAGACAAATAAAGCCGACATTGTTGAGGCGCGTTCTGAATACAGGCTTTCCCAAATAGTCGCGTTACTCGAGCTATGTTGTTCCCCGAAGAACATGCGCCCCTTCTCAAATCGTGGATCGTCAAGCGCATAGAAGATACGTCCGTTACCTAGTTTCCCCATGAGCAATGCTCTTATGTGCCATAGACCGCGCTAACATGCCCAAAACAGCTCCGACGCCGACGCCGATGTCCTCGCTGAGTATGTTATTGCTCTTCTTAAGCACGATGGCGATGCAGACGCGGTACGGAAGCTATGCGAGCAAGAAATCCCTGATTTTCTAAGCGAAGGTGCGTATGGTTGCTTTGCTCGCTGAAGCAATTGGCGATTGCACAGCGGCGGAAACTAACTGCAAAATGACGATACAGATCCTAAAGCTTTCCTCGACGACGTTTTCCAAGCCATCACATACAAATCCTACCTTCCTGGCGCTCCTCCAGCTCCGAAGATTGGCGCTGAGCCAGAAACGATTAATCAACAATCCATCGAGACCGCGCAACCGAACGGATCGAAAAAGAGAGGATATCGCGATCGCGAAGAATACGACCCTCAGCATGGGTACGAAGCTTTCAACCAGGACGGTCGCGTACAGAAACAGGCTCGTCGAAGCGGGCGCGGAGGTCGAGGTGATGATATGAGGGGTGGACAAGCTGGTGGATTCATGCACAGTCTGCCCCCACGACCGGATATGCCGTTCGATCCCAAGGTTATGGAAGCTTTTCTGCAAATGGGCGCTATGGGAATGCCCTACTCGGGAATGCCCAACTTTCCGCAACAGAGCTTTAGTGGTGGTAAAAATCAGTCGCGAAAAAGAGGTCGCTGTCGCGATTTTGACACCAAGGGATTCTGTTCTCGTGGAAGCACATGCCCTTACGACCATGGTAACGAACCAATCTTAATGCCCCAGGGCAATGATGGTAAGTGTGACCAGCGTTATCACTCATTATCTGCTTGTTTACTAATACCTTCTCAATAGAATATGACCCGAACGACCCGTTTGCTATGCTAGCAAACGCACAGAACCCTATGAATCCTTGGTCTTTCCCGCCCGATAGCAGTCGTGGTGGAAGAGGAGGCCGTCGTGGCCGTGGCTCTAAGAAAGGCGGCGCAAGAGCTCCCTTCTCTGCTGATGGGCCCAATTATGATCGCACTAAGAGTACGATTGTTGTTGAGAATATCCCCGAGGAAAACTTCGACGAGGAGCAAGTGCGCGAGTTCTTCTCTCAATTCGGTAAAATCCTAGAGATTTCGATGCAGCCATATAAACATCTTGCTATTGTCAAATACGACAAGTGGGGATCAGCAAATGCGGCCTATCAGTCACCAAAAGTGATATTTGATAATCGATTTGTAAAAGTGTTTTGGTACAAAACTAAAACCGACGAGTTACCGCCATCTGCGCCAATTCAGGGAGCAAACTGGTCTGACGACCCAATGGCGACAGAAGAAGATGAGCTTGAGCCTGAAATCGACATGGAGGAGTTTCAACGAAAGCAAGAAGAGGAGCAGAAGAAACACCAAGAGCGTGAGGCCAAGCGCGCAGAGATAGAGCAAAAACGTCAAGAGATAGAAAAGAAGCAGCATGAACTCCTTGCACGTCATCGCGAGGAGAATGAGAAGCTTCAGGCAAGACTTGCCGACCTGCAAGGCGGACAAGGAGACGGGAGCTCGTCGGGCACAAACATGCTGCGCGCCAAGCTTGCAGCTCTCGAGCAAGAAGCTAAACTTCTTGGTCTCGATCCCAACGCCGAAGAAGAAGCGAGTTCATCTTGGCCTCCTCGAGGAGGATATCGTGGGCGGGCAGGTTACCGTGGTCGGGGCTTCGCTCCTAGGGGGAGAGGAAGCTACAGGGGCCGTGGTGGTGGAGGAAATATGCACGCGGCGTATGCGCAGTACTCAATCGACAACAGGCCCAAGAAGATCGCTATCAAAGGCGTGGACTTTAGCGCGCCTGACAAAGACGAGATGCTGCGCCATTTCCTCCTTGTATGTATAACCCCCTCTTTCAATGATCATGCTGCTAACAAGTTGATAGAATTTGGGCGAGTTTGAGTCCGTCGACACAGCCCCTGAAATCACACAAGTCTCCTTTCAGGATCGCAAAACAGCAGAGAGGTTCTACTACAGTCTTCATGGCAAGGAATTACCCGGCGTTGAGGGCCGTCTAGATCTTGCTTGGGTTAGCACACCACTACCGCCTGTCAAGACAACTGGCAGCGACGATGTCCCAGGGGACGACAAAGAAGACGATGCCATGGCGGGTTTCGATGACCAGCCTGGGCGAGAAAGAAGTGCTGAACCCCAGCAAGAGGATAGGGCGGTGAACATGGATTATGAAGTGGCGGAGGAGGATGCATGGTGAGAAGGAACGTTTGTATAACACAGCTTCAAGGGCAGGATAATTCACGTTGGAATGAACCGACTTCTCTACATAGAAACGAGAGGCAACGAAAGGGACTCGAAGCTTTCTGGACTACTCATCCAAATCACTGGTAAAGGCGCGGTAATAAAAACTTATGGGAGGTGCTCGTAGCCCAATATGGGCTACATATCAAGTCAATTTTTAGTCCTCGATGTCTGCAAAGTTTGGTTGCTTTGAACGACCAGCCCAAAGTATCCTCCTAAATCCTCATTGTTCCCATATCATCCTCCACTGTCTTTATGTCGCTTTCCCTTCTTGTAGGGCGCGAGAAAGATAAACCGAAAAAAGACTAAATTCAATCATGCATTCATCCATCCATAAGGCCTTGCTGGCGGGGTATCGTTGAGATATAGAACAAGCAAAGCAAGCCCCCAAAACATAAAGTCGTCTGCGCCCGCCGGGTGATTTTATCTGTATCGTGCGCCTTTTTAAAATGCTGCCCCCGTATCCCTGGTAACTTTTTGTTGAAAAAGACACCGTGGTGATGCTATTATACCCAAAACCCGAAAAATCAAAAGAGAAAATCAAATCGTTAATATCAAAAGAAAATCAGAGCAACATGCAGAAACATTTCTGCTGCTCTGAGAGACGGTAACATAGATGTGGTTCAGGTCTGATGCTAGGCATATTCATTCCTGTCACATCGCCGTACTGTGTTTGAGCGTTTAGTTCGCAACTGCAGTGGCCGTGGTACCATTAGCAATGGGCTCGGTATCGACGGCGCCGTTGGGGATAGGCTCAGAGAGAGGGGTGGCAGGAGTCGTCAAGTCGTTAACCTCAAGCCCCTTAAGGAGCTCAAAGATGGTTTTGTTGTCGTGGAAGTCGTTGTTTACTATGTCATTCGTTAGTCTCAGTTAATGCCTTCTGAATCTAGACTGCTTACCAATGTTCACCAGGTACCAGTCATTCATGACTCCTTCAAGAAGAGCACGGCTGGGGGAGCTCATGTCGTAACAGTGCGCCCAGTCAACACCCAGTCGGAATGCTTCATCCTTCCATGCGAGGAAACTGATGCTTTCGACAATGGTTGGCTGAACAATCTCCTTGCCAGGGAACACACCCCATGTAACGGCGTTGGGGCCATCAGAAGTGACGTTGGATCGAAGCTCGCCTTCCTTGGTAACAGCGTAGTAAGTCAGATCAGGGTGGTTCTCGATGCGCGAGATCATCTTATCGAATACACTGGGGTGGACGAGCAACTCCAGGTACGACTTCTGGTAGACATAACCGTTATCGGGACCCCAGCCGTGAATAGGATGAGAGGACTTGACACCGTTAACGGCAGGTTGCGAGTTGATGGTCAAGAGTCCTCGCTTGTTCAGTTCAATGAGGCCATCCCGAATCTCATCGGCTTCGGCAGTGAGGGGCGCCTCACTCCATGGAAGGGATTCGACCTTATTCTCAAGGTAGGAGACGAAAAGTTGAGCAATGTCCTGGATGGTCTTGGGTTCGCCCCATTTCTTTCGGTTCGCTTCATTAGAGCCAGTCAAGCCAATACCGTAGGCATCCAACTCTCCGAAAGCGGGAGAACGAGAATCACCCCAACGACCGTTAGGGAACTCATCCCAATCCTGTGTACGAATGACGTAGGACTTGTTGCGGTTTCGCCAGAAAATGGGGCGGACATCCTCTTCGCGGCGTCTGAGACCCTTGGACTGCTTCCAAGGAAGAGCATGCTGAAGAGGTCGCTCGGCGGAAGGAGCCCATTCTAACTCCTCCAGTAACATTCGTGTCGCCTGGGCGAGGTTCATGGTGTAAAAATGAAGGTGATGGATACCGTTGGCGAGCAGCTTCCGACACATATCGGCGACCAGTGTCTTTCCAATGTTTCGGACCGCAACATCATCGTTCTTGACAGGCTCCAGGGCGTCGAGCCATTCCTGTGGGATTTTGGCCTGCATGTGGTTGGCTCGTCGAAGGAAGCTTGCATAAGTAGCAATTGGCATGATACCAGGGAGAATAGGGATGGTGATACCACGCTCACGAACACGCTTCACCCATCGAATAAAGTTGTCAGCATCATAGAACATCTGGGTGACAATGAAGGTGGCGCCCATGTCGACCTTCTCCTTGAGATGGTCGAGTAGCTCGTCCTCGTTCTTGTTGTCGTCAGAACCCTCGGGATAACCAGCAACGCCAATATCGAAATGGTTGCCGTAAGTATTACGGATGTGCTTGACAAGATCGCGGGCGTACTGGAAGCCTCCGTCGGCAGCGATCCACTTGTCTTGGGCTCGGGGAGGATCGCCACGAAGGGCCAGAATGTTGGTGCAGCCGGCCTTGTACGCCTTGAGCAGAGCATCGTTGACCTTCTCGACACCCATGTCAGTGCAAGTTAAGTGCATGCAAGTCTCGAGGCCGTAAACTGCTTGAGCCTGGAGAACCATCTCGCAAGTGAGCTCAGCAATGCGTCCACCAGCACCCCATGTAATATCGATGAACTTGGGACCAAGATTGTACATGCGGTCCATACGATCGTAGAGGTTTTGAACACCCTGGGCGGTCTTTGGAGGGAAGTACTCGAAAGAGAAGGAGGGCTGGCCGCTCCTCTCGGCGTCGCTGAGCATATCCTTGATATGCATATTGAAGATAATCTGCGGGAAAATATCTTCTATATTCAGCTCGTGTAACGATTTGTTGTAACTTTGCTTATTTCAAGCAAAATTAACAATATCAAAAAGGCGGCGTAGGGCGATGGCCGTGGCGGGTCGAAGCTTGTATCGGAGTCTGGGGAGATGTGGGGGAGGGGGAACTGTAACGGCAACTATGACCAGGAACCCATATGTTAGCAAAGAGAAATTGGAAAGGGAACGGAAGCATTGATGCGATGACGTGGGTGAAACTAACAATTGGGACTGCTTCTAAAAGAAATTGTTTTGTTGTTTGCGCTGCAACTCCAGACGAGGGGTGGAAACGATGATCTCTGTTTAATTGATCAATGTTTCGATCAACCTCTCTCAATCTGTTGAACGAGAAGCAGCAGCAGGTGTGAAGTCGACAAGGAACGATTCTTTGTCGTACAAGGGTCAATGCTTATCTATATGGAGGGATGAATGACGAGTAGGTATTCAGTCCAGAACAGAAGAGAAGAGAAAGAGAAAAAAGGTAAAAAAGGGAAGAGAAAGGAAAAAGAAGAAGGAGAAGCGAGTCCGGTGAGAAAAGCGTCCCACGTTTGTTCCTTCCTTCCACCTCATCGTTTCCTGGAAATTTCTCTCCTGTCTCGCGCGGCCGGCCTCTAAGTGCCCCTCCTTCCTCCAGAAACTCCCCCGGTGGGGTTCCGTTTCTACCTCCGATGAAAGAATCACAGCCTACGATTGGTTGAATATGGCGACACTGACTTGGACTCCGGCGTCGTTCCCGGGTACCGGAGGCCGAGAGGCTCAGGGCAGCTCAGCGTGGAGACAGTGAGGCTGCCGCTAACAGTTCCCCAAGCTACGAGCTTACAATCCCCTGTAAAGATTGTTCTTAAGCTTTAGGTAGAGTCCATCAGTACCTACAGTAGAAGAGTCATGGACCGTTGGAGCCCAGCCCAGTTGAAATGGATCCGTCATCCTCAACGAAATGGAACCTATGGAAATGATCTGCTCATCCGTGCCTCTGAACCGCTGTAGTTAAATCTATCGGTCAGAGACAAAAACAAGACATTCGACAGTGAAGCACACTGCTATGTAGACAATGCTAGTCTAGTGCATGCACTGGTCATGCAAACTGCAGATTCGATGGCTTCTGTATGGCTCGGGCCGCGTAAAACATCCCACTCTGCTTGTAGTTTGCAGCCATCTTGGAGTACATAGTAGACATTCATTCACTGTTCAAGGTCCCCTGCTGCGGAGCAAGGGTCTAACTAATAGCTACGGCCAATCATGATCCCAGGAGTTTTTGACCCCTCAATTCTTAATCCCCATGCTGAGCCGCTCATGGTCAGAGTCAGACACAGACCCAACCGGTCTGTGAGTCTCAGAATCAATACCGATACCGATACCCTGGACTCCCGAGAGCCTTATCGTTTATTGACCTTCCATGTTACCCGACAGTCCGACACACTCGTAACTCGTATTCGTTCCTGACAGAGTCCTTGCATTTTGTAGGGGGTTCTTTGTACCTAATTAATTAATACAGTACATGAATAACAATGCTTGCTTAGTATTGAAAGTGGTCAAAAGTCAGTCTACTGTAGAAAACAACACCAATTTGGTCCGACATTAAATTGTCCCGGCGGGTGATCCACTAGAACTTGTGGTTGTACTAGAGCTTCCACCCTTGAGTAACAATGGCGGTGCTCCTCTTGTCTTTCGCCATCGATTACTGGTGTTGATGATGGTATTATCGAACAGAAACCACCATCTCTCAAAGGTGACCTGTCCCAGCTCCCAGCTGCCAGGATCGTAAGGATCTCCACCGTGAATCCTCACTCCCTCAGCCGTATCCTCCAAGTCGTAAGCGAAGTTGACAGTTGCCAACACGCCCTGTGCCCGCGGTGGCCGCAACTCATCAGGAAGAGCCAGAATGGAAATGGCGCGTTCCCGTACGCTTGGCCACGGGAGGAGATCAAATATTGGGTGATGGGGCACTGAGACTTGTGAAGGAGTGGGCTGCCAATTCGCAGGAAGCAGAGCTGCTGGCGTTGCGATGCCTGTGGTAAAAGCCGAGTTTGCATCAAGATCCCATAGATTCTGCTTACAGTTGAGCCGGTCTGCGATGCGTAAAACGCCTTTTAGTAGTGTGAGCTGTAGTAATGGGAGGTTGTAGCTGTCAGGGAAGCTTTCTGTTGAAGCAGCAGGTGAGGCGCCAAATGGAGATGTATCGAGGAAATTTGTCAAGTCAGATCCGCTAAAATCGGTCTGTAGTCCATTGGAAGCTCTCATTGAGGCCTCGTCGCTGGTGTTGTCTTCACATAAAAAGTCTGGGAGGATATTGGGATCTGGCAAAACAGATGGAAGCGCCATTTCTGAAAGGGAAAGGGAAAGGGGACTCCAAGATGTCAGACCAAAATCAATTCCGGCCAACATGTCAGCATCTCCAGTGGTAGATGGCATGTTCATGACCATATTGGAAGCTTGACTGATGGCTGGCACATTGTCCTGTAGACGAGGCACTTCTATAACATCATCCCCAAATGATTCCGTCTGAAGCTCGGAGTTTTGAATCTCGTCATTGCCAGATGACTTGGTTTTGAGGCGACTCAGACGCTTCTTCTCGCCTACATTAATTGTCAGCATTGCCTCCGACCCCCTATAATGCGAATAATACTCACGATATCTTCTTTGGGCAAGAACATTCAAGACTCTTTTTCTTTCAGTAGCGTCTTGATCAATGTCCGGAACATCAAGAACCGGGGGCTTCTTGTACGCTCGTTGGCGAGTCCGAGGACGATTGGCTGTGGTAGGGACTGGGATTGTTTCCACCATTTTCAAATTGCTAGGACAGAGAATTCTTCTTGTATGGTTAGGTTAGGAATTAAACCGAAGAAACCTGTCACTTCAGCTGAGGTAGAGATGCCTCTCTTTTCTAGACATAACGGAAGACTTTCATCCCCCACCCAACATAACGCGTAAAAACAGGTTAGCTTAAACACTGTGCCATCATAACGGATAACAGATACTTGTAAGCGCGGTGTCAAAGTGAGCTATGACAAGTATTTCTGATCTATGCAAGATGCCAAGACTGGTATGGACCGTGCGTAAGCAACTGTGTAATACTTGACCAAGTTTACTATCCCCAGTATTGTCAGCCATTCTGAGTATATGGTATCATAGTCTTTATATACCTCTTTCGACAATATTCGCCTTTCCATGTATTGCATCGATCTTCCTTCGTTTAGAATTAAGTCAGATGTACAATGCAATTGTGTCTGTGATGGTCTAAGTTATCAGCTGTCAGTCAAATCTCTGGGGTGGATTGTGTTAGGGTGAAAGCATATACTTAGCTATGTCCATGGTCTTCAGATCCAATAACGAGTTGGCGCATGATTTGTGACAAAGAGAAAAGACATTTAAGAGGGCGAGCTGATCTTTTTGTATATAACGGCTGAAACGCATAGTCATCATCATAACGTCGAAACATAACGGAATTCTCTGGCGGAGAATTAACCTGGAGCCCAACTACCCAAGCCGTTATGGTGGAGATGAGCGATGCCAGGGACTTTTCAGGTGAGAAATTTCATACGATGGCTCTATTCTTGATAAAAGCCGCTTCTTTTGAGTGTCCAGGCTGAACTCATCTGTTGGCTTCGCTTGACTCAGTTCACAATATCTCCTATCATTAATCTGCAGTCTGCAGTATCTCGCTGCAAAAACTATATCCCACTTGATAGGTGACCATCATCTATCGTTCCTACTTTACTCTCCGCAATTGAGTGATTGTCAAACCTGATCACACCGCCTCAAGAATTAGTTATCAAGAGTTACATGTCTCTCCTTCTTGTGGAAGAATCGTAAATGCGGTGTTGATTACAGAAGCCATCACCGCCTCGTTGGAAAGAGCGTGTAAGTGTGTTTGTGGTTGTACTATCTCGTATCTGCCTGCCTTCTCACCACAAACCCGAGATATTGTCTGGATCGTCTGATGCACATGACGATGGGC
>JAPFSC010000389.1:0-11081 GCA_030777805.1 Fusarium sp. MBC 364 | reverse complement strand
CAAGCCGCCCTAGTCACTCCAGTTGCGGCGTGTAACCCACCACAATATGCAGTCGGGTCTCTACACGGCAGCCATAGGCAGCACGACATCACGGGCAAGCGACTCTCCTGCCATGGATCTATTGACTGTACCAGCGTGCGCTCCAATCTCTTTGAGCACACGGTCGTAAAAGGCCACAGCAAGAATGCGTCACTTGCAATAGGCCACAGGCTGTTACAAGCTGAGAGATCAAGCATTTAAACATGAGCCAAAGCAACCAGCAACCTACAGTTCTGGTTCTGGTTCTGGTGACCATGCTATACGTTGCCAAGCATGCATTACACTCGTACAGTAGCGATCCGCATTACCAAGTGTGGGTTCCGTGTGAGACAAACAGCATTCGGATATCACCAGCACCTCTGTAGCACAGTAGATCAAGCCAAGTGAAACAACGGTACAGATGTGATATATTCAAGACTGGTGGGTTCGGCTACCTGCATTGTTTTCTCCAGGAAACACAGAAGCTCCTTCAAAATGCAAGTTGCGACGATAAAGGACAAGCAGTAAAATGTAAACAAGGGCTTGTGTGACACATGATACCCTGCCAAAAGATTGCCGTCCCTAACTATGTAAAAGCAACTCCTCCAACGCAAATATTCAAAGGTCATTTACATGCCATATGCGTCCATAAAAAGGAATGCTTCAGCCCGAGATTCATCCATCAAACAATGAAAAGTAAAGATTGTTTCCGAAATAATCAAGTTAGGTCACTCCTACAGCTCTGCTACAGAGCTGACTGACCACTCGTTCCAGCCCTTCTCCTCACCCGGGAGTTTGATGCTCTCCCATTCATCTCTGGTGACGCTCTTCCATTCGTCAACAGGAAGCCAGCCGATACGCGCTCGGTCACCAAAGCCGCCGACCCAGTAGATTTTGGTCACAACCAGGCGCGACCATGAACTTTCGTGGATGAAGTTACCAGGTAGCCAGTACTTGGCATCCTGGTGCTTGCGTGTGAAGCACGCGGCAAGCTTGACGGTTGATACGGGTGTAGTTTCAATGGGCTCAAGGTAACCAAAAAGGGCGAACCGGGGTAGGTTGGCCGCCGAATAAGGAACGGTGTCCGGCGTATAGGACGACCCTTGGGTACGGCTGTTGTAGTCGTAGCTAGGAAGGAAGGGAACATATGCCGAGAGTCGAGAAAGAAGGGAGATGCGCTTGGCGGGTGGATACGGCGGGACCCAGTTCATGGAGAGGGTAAGGTTTGACCCAGCGCGAACGTTCTTAAACGTTGTTGCGATCTTGATTTCGAGAATGGTAGGGTTGCCTTCATCTTCGCAATCGGCCACATAATCCATCATGCCGATAGGCACACCCTCGAGTCCTGTCGGACGGTTCTCGTCGATGGTAAGGTCGCTATTGGGATGGCCAGAAGGGAAGACGGTCGAGAGGGTGGCAAGCTTGGTAAGAGCAAGGATACGGCGCGCCATGACAACAGATTCGTGGACCGTTGGAATCTTGTGAGGAGCTTGGATGTTGGTATCATCATTGTCGCCAAAGATGTTGGACTCGGGGCCCAAGGCATACGCCGTAGCAGCGAAGCCAGCGACAGCGTGGGAGAGCTTCATAATGAGCCGATATGTCTGGGTCGTACGCGTTTGTAGAGCTGGTGACAGAGCAAGGATGGACCTCTCGCGATGGAAGTATTGGGGTAAGAACAAAGGCGCAGGGCAGGGTCAAAGGAGGAGCAAGGCGGTGGCAGATATGATGGCTGCAAGCTTCTGGTCTGATGGCGCGTAAGACTTTCGCTAGTGAATGGAGGCGGAAGTTGTCCGCGCTAAGCGGGAGGGGACTGATCCCATGATGATGCTACGCTACCCTCGCCAAGCTGTAGATTGATAAGATTAGATCCTTGTCATGGATGGCCGGTGGAAACCGCCGTGACACATGACCGTTGAGGTATACCTAAACGGGTAAATTTGCATTTCTTTATCTATTGCACCGCAAAAAAGGGCGCAGAATAACTTTTTCTCTGTCTATGAATATATTGGCTTTCGCGCATGACTTCATCCGTGATATGATAATTCGACAACATAATACTTCACATCCACATCGTGCTCCAAATTTATACAAATTGTGCGTGACCATGAATAGTTGTGAGTATTCATAGCTTGACTCCTTACTTCAAACGTACCCAAACTTACCAATATGCCATCTGAGCTTTATCATGGAATACAGGTAGAAGCTGGTTTGAGTCGGCTATTGACCCTCGTGAGAAGTGATAGAGTACGTCCCCGGTGGCAGGTGCTACCATGACATCCAACTTATATAGTAGCTTACGCTCTGTTTTTCATGTGAAGTGAGTGCCGAAAGTATAGTTCTCGAGTAAAACACTTTGTGATACTAGATTGTCGTGATATCAGCTGTCTGGTAAGTAAGCAATAAAGCCTTCCACTGCGGAATGCGGGAGCATCGTATGAATATTAACAGAAATAAGAAACTTCGTCCTCAAAACCCCTATCAAGTCGTCTTTATGTGATGAGCTTTTCCCGCGACTCTTCGAAAACCTCCGTAAACCATCTTTTCTGAGATCTGTCATAGAATACCAGGTACCTTAACAAAGAATCATCCTCTGATGAAAACAGATGGGTCTGATTTAAAATTAACCTATCCGACTCATCAATTGGATGGAACTCAGCTCTCAGCAATTCTTATCATGACAAGTAACCTTGAGCTTACCTAGGTACCGTTATGCAATACGACAGCTCTAGTACTCTGAAACCTATTCAGAAACGGCCGGGTAGTCGCTCGATAGACCTGCTGCCTACTAGGTTTGGTTATAGTAATTTATCGTCTGCCCGTGAAAGTATTAGCATTAGCTATTGGCCCGATTCAAACACCCTCATGGAAGTATAGCAAAACTCTATGGGTCTTCCTTTCTTCCAGCCCAGATAGGAGAATCAAATAGCTTCTTTCATCTTTCTATTTATCTCCGTTCACACGGCAGAGTATTAAGTGAAAATCAAACAACTCATTTCTGTACATTTGGGGGAAACTCTTTCGGTTCCCTTCAAATATTCGGTGCAGCATCAAGAGCCTGCCTGGAGTGAATGTAGTGTTCAATACCTAGGCCATGGTTATGTGTCCTCTTTGCTTTGGACACCTTCTCTTCTATCTGTCTTTCAACTACTACTGGAGTGCAAGGCATGAGTCTCTATATGCCGACCAAGAAGACTCACAAACGTATCGAATGCCAATGGACTATTCGAATAGGTGGGGTGTTCACACAAGGGCACTAATGTATATATGGTTCAGGAATATCTGGTGCAGCAATGGAGATACTTGGAATGGGTGATCCTTCCTCATTATCCGGTGCTAGTAAAGACTCGTTCCAAGGGACGGGAGATAGGTAACCTACAGTACATTAGTGCATGGATTGTACTATAGGTACCTAGGTAGGTAGAATCTTGGTGGGTACTGGCGATCGGTTGCTGCTGCAACCATGCCATTGTTGATCGATCGGGTCCCACCAATAGCATCATCAACAAAGGAACCCCACTACAGCCAGATCTTGGCTTTGGCCTTACTTGGTTTTCAAGGGCAAGTTATCAAGTTTGTTGTTTCTCTTAAACATTTCAGTACCCCAAGTGTATACTGATCTCTCCAACATCAAAAGAGCTTGCTTGCATCAGCATCTTATCCTTCCTTCTACCTCCTCCACTGTGACGGCTGTCCTTTTCTGTCCACAGGCTGCTTATCTGCCCCGGTTCCATTCCCCACCGCCCGCCTTGTGCCCACCTAAGCCAACCTTGCCAGCTGGAGCCTTAGCAACAAGAGACCCGACGGGAGCCATTACTGTACTGTACTGTACATACTATACTACCTACCCCTCGACTCTGACCCCAACTTGTATTGCGACAACAAAACATCCCCGCCATAGACTACGCTCCCGAGCGTCTTCTTAATCTATACCCCCTCATCCACTCAACCACAATTGGCATTGCGAGGAAAGACAACCAGTCATGGCTAGTTTCATGTCAAGCTTCTTTCCTGGCGGGAAAGCAACCAATGCTTCTGGTGAAAACAGCTCGCGCCCTGCTACACCGTCAACCAAGTCAGACAACTTTCTTAACCCTGTGAGCACGCCTCAAGGTAGCCCAAGCAAGAAGACCAATCCTCCTGGCGCACACGACCTCCCTTCTGCCTTCGACAGTGCTTTGACCCTCAACACTCCCACGATCGAGCCGCCCCTCAGATTAGGCCGCCCTCAAAGTGTTGTAACCCCGCTATCGCCTGGCAAGACCAAGACTCAGCCTCTCGACGAGTCCAACGCAAATGTTGATGAAAGTGTCGTCCACAAGACGCGACCGGGAAGCCCTAACAAGAAGCAAGGACAGGAAAATACACCACCGCCTTCTCGCTTGGCCAACGTCGATTCTCCCCACCAGCACAGCCATGCTGCTGTTACCCGTCAACAGCTCTACGAACAGCGAGACCGACCTACCACACCCGCAACCAAACGATTCAACACACATCGAGGATTGACAGCAGAAGAGCGTGAAATCCTCCAAAAGCCAAATGTCAAGCGATTGGTGAACGTCACTCAACTCTGTAAGCACTAGCATCACTTCAACTGCTCAACTCTGAAGTCACCCCTATCTATCTATTAGCCTCTGACAATTCTCAGATTTCTTAGACTATTATTTCGATCTTCTCACATACGTCGGCGCTCGGCAAAACCGACTAACAGCCTTCAAGAATGAATATCCCCCACCCCCAGAGACCGATGAGCAAACGCACAATCAAATGTGGACTAAATATGCTGGACGAGAGCGCGCCAACCTTCGCAAGCGCCGAGTACGACTTCGGCACGGTGACTTCCAAATCTTGACCCAGGTTGGTCAGGGTGGTTATGGCCAAGTTTTCTTGGCCCAGAAGAAGGACACTCGTGAGGTTTGCGCCCTCAAGGTCATGAGCAAGAAGCTACTCTTCAAACTCGATGAAGTTCGCCACGTTTTGACCGAGAGAGATATTCTTACAACCGCTCAGAGCGAGTGGCTTGTTAGGCTCCTGTACTCTTTCCAAGACGAGAAAAGTATCTATCTTGCTATGGAGTACGTGCCTGGCGGTGACTTCCGCACCCTGCTTAACAACACTGGTGTGCTATCGAATCGCCATGCTCGCTTCTACATCGCCGAGATGTTTTGCTCCGTGGATGCCCTGCATCAGCTAGGCTATATTCACCGAGATCTCAAGCCAGAGAACTTCTTGGTTGACTCGACGGGTCACATCAAGTTGACCGATTTCGGCCTTGCTGCCGGTGTCTTAGCCCCGTCTAAGATCGAGTCTATGCGCGTCAAGCTGGAAAAAGCGTCTGAAAGTGCAGTCCCCTTCGGCAAGCCCATGGATCAGCGAACCGTGGCTGAACGTCGAGAGAGCTACCGAACGATGCGTGAAAACGATGTCAACTACGCCAAATCTATTGTAGGATCACCTGACTACATGGCCCCGGAGGTCCTTAGAGGGGAGGAATATGACTTCACGGTGGACTACTGGAGTCTGGGATGTATGCTTTTCGAAGCCCTTACCGGCTTCCCTCCCTTTGCGGGTGCTACCCCTGATGAGACTTGGCGCAATCTAAAGCACTGGAAGGAGGTCCTAAAGAGGCCTGTGTGGGAGGATCCCAACTACTTCCTGAGCAACCGAACCTGGAACTTCATCTGCACGTAAGTAGATCCAAACTTCGAGCACTTGGATCTGTACCATGTGAGCTGACACTATTGCACAGATGCATCAACTCTCGCACAAGACGATTCTCGAACATTAATGATATCTATGCCCATCACTACTTTGCTGAGGTTGAATGGGATGTTTTACGACAAACACGTGCACCATTTGTTCCTGAGCTGGACTCGGAGACCGATGCGGGCTATTTCGACGACTTTACCAATGAAGCTGACATGGCAAAGTATAAGGAGGTGCATGACAAGCAACAAGCTCTTGAGACCATGGCGGAACGCGAGGATCAAATGAGCAAGAGCCTCTTTGTCGGCTTCACATTCAGGCATCGCAAACCTGCTACAGAAGACGGCGTCAGCCCTCGGAAACGCATCCCCACCGACGAGTCATTTGGAACGATGTTCTAGGATGAGCCTTCAAGTTCCCAGAGAGTGGTGGGCTGGCGTGGATTCGTCAACCGAGGGAAGGCCCTCTTTTGAAGCAGCATTCGCGATTTTACATTAATACCTATCAATTAGTGTTCCTATGATATGGCCTGTGTGCCATGAAGACTCAGGTTCCGGCAGCTGTCCATCACCTCATCGTTCTTCTATTACTTTCGCCGTTGTTGTATTACCACTCTTGGTCATGTATTCAGGGCTGTTGTTTTTGCAGTTCGGCTTTCTTTTTTATTTATTTTTTGCTCTTCACTACGGCAAGCAGGAGTTTGATACGGACCAGGTTCATGCATGCGGTCCAGTGGGAAGGAGTCTGATTGCGTCCAGACTTTTAAGAACAGTTTCAGTCACGCATGTATGCTCGGGGAATAGGGTTCTTGTGTAATTCAACCTTTACTTTAGCAGGCATGAGGTAAGGAGAGGAGACACAAGTGGAAAAAGTCAATACTATCTATCGTGTAGAACTTCATTGACTAGCATGCAACTTTGAGATAACGTTGTTACATAAAATGAATGCCCGTGGTGAATTGTGTTCACTACAGGAAAGGTCTCTGAATAAGTTATAGTTGAACTTGAACTTGCAAGGAAGCAAAATTGTTCACTCTAGTTCTGCACAGCGGCGGACATCCAGATGAACCATGCGGAAGAGATGTAAAAGAATAGCAGGCCGTGGCGATGTTTCCATGGATCCCCTCTTGTTCCAGGTCTGACGTTCTCGTCGTCCATGTATTCATACAGCGCATCTGACCGTGCATGGCGAGTAGTTCTCTACATCCATTCAATACCATAGACACAATTAGCTTACATCTTATCTAGGATGGTAACTTAGGAGCGACACAAAGTCACGCAAACTTAGAATTCTATACATCAAGTACAAGTTTTCATATAGTACTGCAGATGTTTTGAACCTATATGTTCAATGAAAGGACGTGTCCTATTTATCAAATTTGTGCCTAAAACCCCCTGATATAGTCAAGCTTTGTTCTATATGCGAAACAAAAATAATTTCCAACTCCTTTATCGAGCTTATCAAACGGGCGTATGCAATGATATGGGAATGACCGCCGTCGCAGTGAAATTTCTCTTGTACTGCTGCCGAGCTTCTTGTCCACACATGAACGCCCAACAACAACAACAATACAATGTATGATAGCCTTTCTCTCCATACAAAATTCTGGAACTCCGGAACTCCAGAAGCGACATAATCCGCCAGTATGTCATACATCCAAGTAATAAGGTATCAGTTCGTTGTGTCATAACACCGTTAAAAACGCCTCCATCTAAAACGCCTCAAATAAATGCATGTTTCGTCAAATCTCGTACTTCGCTTATTCCTATAACAAAAGCCCCATCACAGTTAGAGACTCATCGTCAACCATTCCCACTCTTGCGGACCGGCAGAACTACCAATCAGGGAGCTTGTTTGCCCACCACCAGACATACTAATCATGCCCGTTGCAGAACCCAGTGTGCTCGGTCGTTGGTTAAGGTTGAAGCTACTAGCAGACATGCCGCCAGGCAAACTCGACAGGCCTGCAGAAGAGCCAAAGGGACGTGGAGCATCAATGGAACTTGTCGAGTCGGGGCTGTCGATGTCCATAGACACCGGCACATCTCCACCAATACTTTTACTGTGACGACGTTGCCGTTTTGACGAAGCGGTGGCGGGTCGCTGCAGTGACATTGATGAGGCGCCAGGTCCAGGACTAGTCTTGGGGGGAGCAGCTGCAATAGGAACAACTCCTTTACCACCCATGGCACCAGAAGAAGGACCCGAGCCAGCGAGATGACTGTTTGGAGTACTGCCAGCGGTGTTTGTGCCCGATGTAGTACCGCTGATGGGGCTCTCAATGTCCTTACTGCTTGTAGGTCGACTGGCAGCAGGTGGTGTCGTTGCTTTAGGGGTTGGGTTACTGCTGTTGGGATTGGTGTTGTTCGTCATCGCAGTGGACATCGACAGGGTTGAATTCTTGCGTGAGTTTAATGCACTCGCCGTCTTCTTAGACCTCGTGCTGCTTCCTCCAACTGGAACATTGCTTCCGGACCCACGGTTGCGCTTCTTGATAACATCTGTTTTCAAGCTCAACGGTCTCACAACACCATGCAGTTTTAGGAAAAGACCACAGGCGTTACACAAGGGTTGGCCTTCAGGGTTTCGCCTCCACAGGGGCGTAGTCTGAGTGAAACAATTGGTGCACGTGGTCGGAGCATTTCCATCGCTGCCATTGCCGGCGGCGGCCTGCAGGTTAGTCGTCGAGCCCTGCTTTGACATGGGTGGCGAAGATGGTCTGCTTGGAGCAACAGACGAGAATCCCGACATTGTTCCATTTGCGTCACCAGCAGGCGAGCTTTGCATAGATTGGGCAAGCTGCTCAAAACCATTCTGTTGGCCAGAAAAATGAACTGGCGTGGAGGCGTTTCGTGGCAGTTTGGGATGCTGTCTCCGGGGATTGCCACCCCTGAAAGACTGTGACTGCGATCGTTCGAGACCGTTTGATTCCCAGTCACCATTGTTGTCGACGAAATCAGTCGTCGCACCTCCGATTGTTACCTGCTTGCGGGTTGGTCCACCAGGGAAACGAGCCGCTTGGGTGCTAAACTGGCCTGGCAGGCTTGCATCCCAGCCCATGGACCCAGAGTCGTCAAGGGATGAGGAAATGTCCTTTTGCATCGATACATTGCGGTCAGAGAATGCGTTATTGTCTTCATCATCGGAGTCGGCTCCGAATGAGAACATACTGTCCTGCTGCATTTGAATAGTGGGGGATTGTACTGATTGGTCATTCTGGAATACCTGCGACGGGTCGATATGTCCAAAGGAGCTGGGAGCAGTGCTGTAGGCGGACATGGATTCTGATCCAGTTCCTGGAGCAGAGAACATGGTACTGCTATTAGTGCCGTTTGCACTGCTGTACATGAACTGCTGGCTGAGCATACTGTTGATACTCTGTTGGAAACCTTGAGGCCTTTGAGTTCTTGCATCCTGGGAACCAAAGTAAAATCCGTCCTGTTCAGGCACAGGATGGGGAGTTGAAACGTTCGAGGGGTATGCGGATCCTGGGGGAGAGTAAAAGTCGTTGTTATTTACAGCCGCTGCGGGAACAGCCGAGTTTTGGTACATGCCAGAGAAAGGGCCGTGGGGTATCATAGGTGAGGTGGAGGGAGAAAAAGAGAAATTCTGCTGAAAGTTGGCATTGTTGTTGGCCATGGAAGAATCGTTATCCATGAATGTGTCAAGACCAAAGGGAACATTGACGCCATTCGGCTGCTGAGCAATGCCGGCCTGGTTGGTTTGGTCTAGAGAGTAGTCATGCAGCTCCGAATCAAGATCAAGATCGTTCTGCGCAGCAGTACTGTTGACAGCCGGAACTTGTGGTGAGAAATCAGCGGGGCGCTTCCGAGTCTATTTGCTGAAGTTAGCAGCCAGCGCAAAATAAGCGTGCTATCACATGTGATTTCGGCAGAGGATCGAAACTTTGTGGTGACTAGGGAATTATACACAACTAGTCATACAACGAGGGTGAGGGATCATTAGGATTACTCACTCTGCGATCATCAATGCTGGTTTTTCGAAGATGGCGATTGACATAGTTGAACTCATGGCCTTGAGTGGCCTGGTGAAGCGGCTGAACGGGTACCGATTGTGGGACGAAGCCCTGGTGCGATGGCTCCTTGCGGGATTTGATATGAATGGCGGAAGCCATCGGATTGCCGGCCCTGTCGTCGGCCATTTTATCGCCATGAGGAGACGTAAAGTTGCCAGGTGAAGTAGAGTTGTCGGAAAAGACGAAGTCGTCGAGATTCATAGCATCGGGCTGTGACATATTGTGCTCAGATGATTTTCGCAACTGAGCAATGCCACTGGGAGAGTTTTGCATTAATGGTCGCCCAAGCCTTGAGGCCCTTGTCAGCACGTCATGAGCGCAAAATGATGGCAATAGGAAGCGCAAAATGTCGTCGAAAGAATAGACAAGGATGTACATACCGATTAGTAGCCTCCATGTTTCGTTTCCGACGGGCGTCTGCTTCGTTCTGCCTCTGCTCCTGTTCCTCCTGGTGCTTGCGCATACTGAGAGCCATCATGCGCCAGGTGAGATTCTCCATGCGCTGCTGGCTAGGAAGCTGTTGCTTGGTTCTCGCAAAAAACTTCCAGACTTGAGTCGCCAGGGGATCATCGTGCTGCATCTTGTCGACACTCCGGTCGGAGTCGGCGAGACCATTCTGAAGGAATGGGAAAAGGGCGGTACCGCCTAGGCCCTGCCTGGCAAGGGAATAGGTGCCGGCCATGTCGGTTTTGTGCTCCTTGAAGCTGGCCGAGGCGTCACGAGAATTTGGGATATGGCTCGATTGGCCGCTGCGCTGATTGGGAGCGTGGTAAGCAGAAGCAGTAGGCCATGCACTTGGCCTTCTGGGAAAGCGAAAGTCGTGCTCTGTTATTGTTGGATTCATTGTTAGAACAGGACTTGAGTTGGCGATTGAGACAGATGTGCTCATGAATATTGGATTGAATGGCTTGTGGTGGAGCGAAAGGCGGACGGACTACAAAATGTATGAAAGAGGGAAGAGAGTAGGTATGAAAGTGAGCGCGAGAGGCTGTGACGAAGAAGAGAAGGGCCCCCCACGTAGTGACTTTGGTGGGAGGGTGTGAGAAAGTTCGGGTGTGGGTTACACTGCTGCAGCTGCAAGCAGAACACCTCAGATGGAAGCCGTTCAACTTGACTTACTGGAGGTAATAGTGCGGCAGCGGTAGGTAGTGATGTGGGTGGTGCAGCGCTGTAGCTTGAAGAGCCCTGTAAATGAATCCAACCTCGCTGAGATCAGGGCAACCACTTCATCACACCAAATGCGGCCACCTCAGACCCGACTGGGATACACCAGGTTCCGGACGGGGTGGGGTGCTTGTTTTTGGGGGGAGCCTCCGGGGAC
>JAPFSC010000384.1:0-90874 GCA_030777805.1 Fusarium sp. MBC 364 | reverse complement strand
AGGAGGAGGGGGAGGGGGAGGAGAATAAGGAAAATGGTCGTGTCAGAGATAAGCTAAGAGGTACTTTCATGCATCATCTTTCAGCCTTCGGATTGCTTGTCAGTCCCGTGCATCTAAATGATACGTCGACACACAAAAACACAAAATGGTTGTGTCGGCACGATTCGAGAAGCTTGGACTTCAGCAAGTAGCGGGCAAACGCCCGATTCTTGAACTCCAGATACAACTCGGGGACTCGAATTGGGTAGCGCAATATGCATTCCTGTTTCTCGCTCTGCAACGGTCCTCACCTCTCGGGTCTCTGAGTGAGAATGATAAATGATGCTGTTTGAAATACCAATATCGCTAGAGTTCCTAGTAGCAAGAAGATACTGAAGACTGCCGCCAGAGCTGTATATAATCCTCATGAACAAGACTATTCTAGCCCAAACTAATGCTAACATCGTGCTTCGTCATAATATAGGACAGCCCTCTTGGTCCAAAGGCACGCGGATCCGCGTCCTGCCACAGTAACTCTACCATTCGTGCACCAGTCTTCACAGCGCCAGGCGTCCGCGTAGCTCTCCCGACCAACCCCCGACGAAAGCCAATTATGTGCTCGCTGCGTCGCGCACAAGATGCCATGATAACACCAGGCCAGAGCAACATACGACGATAAGGAGAGTCCCCGACAAAGAGGGAGAAGAACGTAGGCATCATCTTGTCGATGCGAGCTTCTAACTCTGCAGCCATGTTAGGGTCTGAGAGTAAGTCTTCATGAAACGCGGAATGAAGATAAACGATGAGAGCATTTTGATAGATCATTGTGGCACCAGCGCGTTCTTGACGAGGACGAAGACCTTCGAGGTTTTCCTCATATGGATCAAATGCCTCCAATTTCGCCAACAGCCTTTCATACTGCTGTTTCATGCCCAAAGATACCTCGATGCCCAATTTCTCCTCTTCTCGCCGTGCCTCAACAAGCTGGTGTATCTCGGGCACCATCTCAAACAAACGTTGCCCAAAACCGAGAAGGTAGCCCCGAGACTTGTACGGGGCAAGAATGTCGAGTGAATGGACAGATGGATCGATATCCACCTTATGATCATGAAGGGCATTTCGCGGGGAAAGAGCAAGCTTCATAGAGTGGTAGGTGTACATCTCCAACAGAAAGCCGCGCAGGTACTCGAGTTCGTCGTAAGTACGAGACAAGGATGTGAGCTTGGCAATGTATTCACGACTCGCTTTGAGGTGTAAATAGACCGCACCACGAGTATTTCCTTCTATATGCTAAGAGGAATTAGTAAGTAGGATGTACTAAGTTGTGGTGGTCGGCTTACATCATAGACACAAAGTAGCTGCAGAATCAACAGAATCTGGGAAGACCTCGTTGATGTAGTTCCGTCGATCGTCCCGGCAGCTATCTGGGCCGTCTCATACGCCAGTAGCGTCTGCAAACCAGCCAGGACCTTTGCGTAATGACCTCGTGTAGCCACTTCCAAGCCACGGTCCGTCGGATTATTGACCGTCAGATGCGCTCCTCCAATAGCAAGAATGCAATCGAGAACCAGCTCGTTACTGGCAGCCAATGGTAGTAAATAATTCATGAAGGGGTTGCCATCTTCACTTGGTCCGCGCGTTAACTGTTCAGCTGTGAAATCCAGGTACTGTTGATAAAGTGGCCGGGAGCTGTCGCTTAGATAGGCCAGATTGCCGTACGTGGGTGCCGCCCGCATCGCTAACGGTGCAGTAGTGGCGCCTTGTGAGACCATCAGGCCAGCATTAAGGGTTGCGACCGTGTCGATGAGTCCCTGATTGGGGTCGTTGACGTTCAAGACGCCATCGATCTGAGAGCTGAGCTGTTCTTCCGTCTGGCTTTTTTCGGGAGTGGGCCAGGTACATTCTAAATTGGACCGAATGCAGCCCGTACAAATCGGTCTCACTTCATCGCACTTCTTACGTTTTGAGCGGCAGGTCAAGCACCCATTCTTGGATCGTGGATGATTGCGGCGCCACTTCGAAGGAAACGGAGCTCCCCTGTACGGTAGTTGTTGTGCTTCCATCGCGACTGATAGTCCTGACAAGAATCTTTGAGCTTCGGAGGCAATAAATACTTGGAGGTGAAAGAGGCAGCTTGTTCATTATTTCTGTGTTGTTTATTGGGTCGTCATCATGGCGGGGCTAAGAACAACAAGCCACAATGTTTAGCCTTGGATGTAACGCAGCTATTCCCAAACGACACTAGGGCTGACAGTGATACCTTATCTAAACGCTTATCTGTCAACTGCCTGGTAGGCTATCGGCAGATAGCAACTCTACTAACATGAAATAAAGATGTGCTGCCAAATTTCCTCCTCGATTGCAAATATGAGAGTCAAGGGACCAAAGAAGACTGTATATAAATTGAACGGTTGATTCGTACTCTGATCTTCTAAGCCTCAAGACCAGCCAAGTTGCAGGAGTAGCTTGTAATATTAGTGGGTGAAGTGTGCCGCACCGCGACCTCATTGGCCCCTCCATGTTTTCGAATAGCAAATTGCCAGTGTCAAATATCACCAAACAAACCGTTGCGCACTGGATCTCTATGCTCAGGTCGCCGATGGCGTCTGGCGAGAAAGGTTTTCTTTCATTGAGTACGCATTGCGGGGCCTCTTATCGCCAGATATATCACTAGCAGACACCGAGTATCCGTTTGACGAGGGCTGGCATGACTAACGATCAAACTGCCAATTCATTCTTGATGGCGAATTTGCTGCCTTTTGAGTCACACCCCTCTGAAGCGATGCACGATTACTTCGTTTATAGTTTCTGGTCTTCGCTTCTGTGGTATTTTAGATGCACACTACTCCGATACTTCCAAACTCAACGAAAGTGTGACTACGTGCTTTCGCTATGTAGGGTTCAGTAGCAATTCGTCAAACAACGGAAGCAATTAGTAGAGCCAATACTATGGATGTGGCTTCGCCTTCATAGCTATTGTACTACCGATTGATATGCTAGTACTGGTGCTGAAAACCTATCACTCGGTTAGCAGTTACTTGCCCCAAATATTCCAGCATAGGACTTACGTTACTGTAATTCTAACTAGACAGAAGAGGGAGTTGATAAACTCATATCAATCAAACAGTTTTATTGTCAAGGAAGCTGTTCAGACCTGGCGAACCGCTCACTGGTGCTGAATGCTCCCGCTTCACCTTGAGTAGTCAAACACACATACAAATCAACGAACACAACAATTTACATTGCCAGCAGTACCATGTTCCCGAACAAGGAAGTCGCCACGAGCGTCTTTGTAGCGTACAAATGACTTGTCCATGTAATTGACCTGGCTGCTACCCTTCTTGTTTAGAATAAGATAGACTGTCCTACACTAGAGCATCTTGTGTTACTGCTTCTTATTCCCATTGTCCGTTCCCTCTGCCACTACCTACTCCATGAACAAACAGGGATTATATGCTATGACCTGGTATAAATACTCGCGATATTCTTCTCATCTTCATTGTAATTCTTTCTACCACAATTCATCTTCTTTCTTCGTCTATCACCCTTAGATCACAAACAAGATACATCTAGACACATCCGCCAAACGCTTATCATCTTATATCAGAGATCATGGATAATCCAATGAAGTCTGACGATCCCCAACAAGCCACCGAAAGTCCATCAAGCCTTGTAGCACCAATCTCAACTTTTCACAAGTTCCCGTCTTTACCTCCCGAGCTTCGAATCCAGATCTGGAAAGCGGCTTGCCTCCCTCGCTCAACCACCGAGCACGGTCTTCATTTTGTTACCGTTGACCGATTCGAATTGATTAAAGGCAAGCCACGAGATGATCCCGACTTCTTGCGAGGATTTGTCCAACTGAGAGCTGAAGAGGGTGACAAGCCCACCGGGCGCAATCCGTCGGCATACCTCTGGGATGTGGGACTATGGACAGCTTGCAAAGAGTCTAGATATGCTATCGCTGAATATCTAGATATTGACAAGTGGAAGCTTCTGCAAGCACAACCTTCAACAGAATGGACCACTGAAAACTTCCCTATGAGGCTCAATCCTCACGACCAGAACAAGGAATTGAGCACAATGGTGTTCCCGAATAGAGACATCATCTGTATTGTCTCAACCATCCCTAACAGCTGGTGGGATACAGTACTGCGAGCTTCCTTCCTTGACCATCAAAAGCGAGCCAGTGTTTACAACTGGAACATGGCTTTCTTGTTTGAGGATAGTTGGCTCGACGGTATTCCGGATGGCGACGTTGACATGTTGGAAGAGTTCTCAGTACAGGGTATCATCTATACCATGGTTATGGAATGGTTTGACTATTCTTTCCAATCTCCTAACTTTTGGTTAGTTGTCCCCAATCTTCACTGGACTGCACTGCCTGGCGTAGACTGTGAGACAGTCTACCGCACGTGCAATGCTGAGTACTTACACGTTTCTTGGGAGGCTGTTGAGGCAACTGGAAAGAAGCCAGCTGTCTTGAAGTTTGTTGAGAGATTAGGGTCTCTGGCTCCTCCAGGTCATTTTGAAGAGGACACGCCGAAGAAGTTCATTAAGCTTCTTGTTCGTAAGGATAACTAGCCACCAGGGGGCTCTGCAAGGAACACGTCGATGACATGAGAGTAATGATCATGTTCAAGTGGATGGCTGGACCATCAGGACACTTGAAAAGGCAATTACATTCGTTTGTGCACGCAGTTTAGGTTAGGTAGCTGACAATTTAAGACATCAGAGTTTTGCATTTGCCGCGACCTTTGTGACTTCATAGATTCCCCGCATTAAGCTAAACGAGTACCAGAGTCTAGATGTTTTGAACAGATAACTCGTTAATGATAACATTCCCCGTTATGATGCTGAGCACATTTTCCACATAGAGGATTGCATTGCGCTCAGGTAAAAGTTTAGGTTGATTTTGCTGTTCAGGCTACTACGGATAAACAGCAACATATCGTGACAGAGCGGCGAGAGCTGTGTTGAGTTAGTATCGAGGAGTTTACCACCTAGAATCCCATATCTGACTCTGATTCCGAGTCCTGGGGGGAAGGAACCGGTCTATGGTCCTTGTTGCACAATTCGACTTGATTTCGGGGGCGGACCAGAAGCTTGGCTTGCTCAGTAATATCGTATATCGTCGTAGCCCAGAAGAGTTCGCTAGGGTCGCCGTTATCGTTGATGTCTCGGCAATCAGCACCAAGGCAGCAAACCTTTTCTAGGAATTCAGCAAGTATTCCAGATCTCTCGTTCGTACAAAAATCGCATCGGAAGGCTAGATTGGCTTCCATGTAATCTCCATTATAGTCGCTGAATCTATCAACTGGGAAATGAATCATTTGATCCGGTCGCAGTTCCCGATGAAGGCCCCATTTCGGATTCCACGACCATTGTGTGTCCTTGTCGATCAGCCAAACTTTGAACGCAGGCTCGTTACCATCCAGTCGATAGTAGATGAGTCGCGAGAGAAATCCACGTGGAGAGGCCTCTTTCATCAGATCCTCGTAGGTCTGGGGGAAATCTACAACCCAG
This sequence comes from Fusarium sp. MBC 364, assembly GCA_030777805.1. Classification (NCBI taxonomy): domain Eukaryota; kingdom Fungi; phylum Ascomycota; class Sordariomycetes; order Hypocreales; family Nectriaceae; genus Fusarium; species Fusarium sp. MBC 364. The sequence continues at coordinate 85,369 of JAPFSC010000384.1, read as the reverse complement.
GATGGGTCGAACTCGAGCGCGATGTTGACAATTCTGCAATAAGGCTTGGGGTGGTAGGTCACTGGATTGTTTGGTAACCTGGTTGTGTCGCTGGGGCGATCAATGTCTTTGATGAACATCTGCCAAGCTTCAGAGCTACCAGGATCGATATTCCAATCCCTGGCTTCAAGGCAAAAAATATCTTGAACCGGGCTGACAACGCACTGGCCGCTCTTCTCGCCATTTCCGCTGACAACCATCTTCGCCAACATCCCAGACCAATCGCTCTGAATGGCAAACCAGTGCTTGGTCATCACATCGCGCGACTCCCTGCAAGCCGTCCATAGCCCAGCGTCAATCAGGCATGCGGATTTATTCTCCTCCCCCCCGAAGCCGCGAATAAACACCTTGAGACGAACTAATAAAGAGTCATCTTTTTCCACGTCGACGTAGTGTACGGCGTACCGGTTCGGGAGTCGTGGAACACAAGCCAAGTTCCAGATTTGAAGACGGAGCTCTGTCGGAAGCTCGAGAAACCGGTGAAGTGAGGCTGCGGCCATTGTGAGGGTTTCTTCGATTGCTTTGTGTTTCGGAACAGCAATGAGAAATTGGGGTGGATGTTTGTTTACTTATAGTGGCCTCTATGGTTTCAAAATTCCCTGAAGCTTTTCAGTTGATTGGATTTGCAGAAGTGTACCTGGTGACGCATAGCCGAAACTCTATTGCAAAGCCATTCGTGGTGGGAGACTACAGTGATGAGCCTTTTTTAATAAACTCAACCTTCGTGGGCCTCAAATTAATAAGTCGAGGATTTTATTCATAAAGTTCGAAAAGCCACGAATTACCTCAAACGGTGACTAGTCCGCTCTCAGAAATCTTTCAATGATTCAAGGATGACCCCTCCAGGGTAGGTCAAAGCGTAGGCTCATCTCAATTAGAGTCGCCCGCATCAACTAAAATCTAACTGTCGCCAGCCAAGCTTTGACTTTTCTCAATGTCCAGCCATCAAGGCGCACAAATTAGATCAACACACCAGTGAGTACCCTACACCATCACCCAATCACTCAGACAAATCCTTGGTAAGGATCCTCTTGCTGTAGATCAAGAAATGCCCTGAGAAAGAAGACACTTTGCTTTGTAGGGTAGGAGGAGTACCTGAACGCCACTAATTTCCCACCTATGCGCTGAGATTTTAGAACCAATCATTCTGGCCTTCCCCCTGATGATCCCTGTCAAATTAACGGGCTCAGCTCAGCTGGTGTCAAGACTATTGATCAACCTTTCTAAAAACAGTCAACTAACGAGGCACTTGGCACAATTTAGGCGAACTACTTATCAATAGTTTCAGTTGATCTGCACTCAATCATTGCGACCAAGCCTAAACAAGACTGACCGTTGGGACAAATTGAAAGGGAAAATAACTATTAAGTCCAGACTTTCCCATCTTCCTTTTGACCCCATTGTCGCGATTTCCGAGTAATCAAAAAACAACACAATTGCTGTAGAGATGGTTCGCCCTCTCGTTCATTCGTTTGTCATTGCGGCAGTCCTCGGCTCCTTGGTTGACGCTGGACCATGCCGCCCCTCTTCTAGCTCCGTTGCAGTCATTCTGACTACTACTGAGTCTAGCGTCGCAACTGGCTCTGCTACAACTCAAACAAAGGAGTCGACCTCGACTGAGGAACCTTCCAGTGTATCAACTGAGACTTCTCTCACTGCTAGCGAGCAGTCTACCACCACGGATTCTGCCCTCTCAACTGTCATTACCACCACGACTAGCGAGAGTTACTCATCCACTGACACCACTCTTGACACGACCACCACAACTGAATGCCCCGTCCCAGAACCTCCTGTCTATGATGATCCCTTCACTGCAACTCACGCCGAGGAGGCTCCTCAGACCACCACTGAAGTTGTTGTTGATCTTGTCCCGAGAGGCCGTGCCCGAAGGGATGCTCGAAACCTACTAGCCAGGGCTGCCACCACTTCTGCAGAGGTTGTCGACGAGGACGTCACTACTACCACCGAAGACATTATTGTAGCCACCGAAACTACTGCTGCGACCACCTCAGAAGAAACCACAGCTACAACTGAAGATGTGACTACTACGACTCAAGACGTCACTACTACCACCGAAGATGCTACAGCCACCACCGAAGATGCTACAGCCACCACCGAAACTGCCGCTGCAACCACTTCTGAAGCTGCCTCCGGATGCGTCAATAATCTGCAGAAGCCTTCACCTGAAGGTTCTGTATGTGGCAAAAAGGGATACATGTTGAGCAATTCTGATGATTGGAAATACTTGGGACAGGGCTCATCTTCCTCTCTTCTGGACTGTTATACGTCTTGCATGCAGAAGAGTAACTGCGTGACCTTTTCTTACGAGAAGAACGTGCAATGTATTCTCTGGAGAGGCACCATCACGGAGCTCAGCACGGATGAAACCTCTCTCAGAAGTTATGAGACAAGCTGCTTCTGTGACACAGGCATTGAGCCAGCCCCGACCTGCTCCTACGACAACTCCATTAACTTCAATGACGGCAAATTTGCTCCATGGCAAGCGGACCCCAACCCTGGCGGCAAAGACCCGGTCGCCTTCAGGGTTGTCCCTGGTGATGAGGGCGATTCGCCCTATCGTTTCCAGACTGGTCAGTTCGACTTCGACAAGGGTATGTGGATCTATCAGGATGTCGAGGCTTGCGCAGGCACCCGCTTCTACTGCTCTTATCGATGGAAGTGGGATCAGTACTACGAGATTCCTCAAAGTGGTGGTGGTCGCTTGGTTCCCTATGTCCGTGTTTACCAAGGTGATGATGATATGATCGGAAACAGATTCCCTACGAGTGAATCTGAGACAAAGGTATGGATGGATGCAGGTTTCTCATTCACTATGCCTGAGAGTGGAAAGACTACGATTTGGTTTGTTGCGAGCAGCCCTCAAGGTGAATGGATCAACAATAGCGATGACGATTGCAAGCCCGAATGGGTCCATCGACCTAACTCATTCGCGTTGGACTCAGTACAGTGCTACTCAAATTAAGAGACAAGAGTCATTCTGCTGGATAATAGGATGCTGTTTTGGAATTTCTCTATTTGTAACTATTTAATATTAGTATATTTCTTTCTTCATAAATGCCCATGTATATGGTGTTCAATTATAGTTTCAATGAGACCTACCGCTTTCCCCAAGTAATGATACTGTCTTCGTAAACCAAAACAAGGCATTTAGTATCTGGAGCTTTAACCTGCGCTGGCATCGATTCAATCGCTATGTATGCTAGTTATACTGCCGGCCTCTACAAGTTCAAACATCGCCAGGCTCATCATCATCCATGCCAGTCAAAGCCTGATGGAAGAGTTCCAGTGATAAGGGTCTTGCTGCTATTTTCGCGGAGTTGACGGTAATAGCTATCAGCTGTCGCTGCTAGGCATAGTTGCTCTTCGCCACAGGATAGCTGTATGCTGGTCAGACAATAATTAGCCTTGAACATCTTGATGTCTCAGTGCCAGCCTCATAATCAGTAAATGTAACCCCAAGAGAACGGAATTTGTCTTCTTCCAGTAATAGAGGTTCCAGTTCTTCCTGGTGGAATATATGGGCAGACCCAATTCTCCTATAGTATGCCACTGGCAGCGCACAGAGAATAGGTTCGAGAACGAGGCAACCCAAAGATGGACACGGATGACGTGATGACTCGAACGCAAGGAGGGTAAGCCTTTTCCCTCGAAAGAAATTAACACCCGATTGATCTCTTAGAAGAACCAGGTCGAGACCTGTCCCGTTTTCCAAAGTGACTTTCGAGTTTCTCTTAGACGTTGAATGTGAGTAAGTGACAGGAGTCAAAACTCCTTGCAAATGCAGCAACCCCTGCGCAAACCCATCCTGTTCGATTCTAAAGTGTATTGATGTTCTTAACGGCTGTTCAGAATGCAGGTAAGTGTATTCCACAGGACCGTTTATAGCCGCCCACGACCAAGATGGTGCTCGATAATTTGAACTTCGCTTCATGACTGGCCGTTCTATGGAGAATCCCAGCTGCTCGTCGAGTCCGGCACTCCACATACCAAAGGCGTGTTCTGAACCCATGAAGGGCTTGAAATAGCTAGCGATACCTATGAAAGCTGGAAGCTTGTTCTTCCTCGGGGTTGACCAACTAAGATGATTACCACACTTATTACGAACGTCCCTGCTCATAGATGATCCAGGTCAGGACAACGGAAACCCCTGTCGCGCCATTTGAGTTGCTAAGGCTTTCCCATTCCTTCGTTGTGCCAGAGTTCAGGCGGACCAATACACGCCCTAGCATACGGGCTGTTGCTATCTACGTTCACTAACAGGATATGTACATTCTTAATGTCCAACGCGCTGAACCTCGCTCCGGAAACTATCTTTCAACGTGCTTTGCAATAAGTCCAGCAATGACCTACAAGCTTTACTGTCGCCTCTGCAAGTTCTAGATAACCCCGCACCGAGGTCGCCACGCATCGTAAGATAGTATCCGATGAAAACGGAAATCTCACACCCGTTCCCAAAGAAGGAGCTTCCGAAATATTCAAATTAGGAATAGTCATATATGTCTGCGAGAGTTGTTAAAGCGCGAGATACATGCCTCAGAGCCGACGTATTGCAGATCCAAGTCCACGTTGAGGTTGACCTTCCTTTGCACTAGACTGCATATGGCGAATTTTGTCCAAGATAGAAGCGGAGGCGATTTGACCGAATGACCTATTGGGGCTTGTTGCTCCGGAGTAATTTAATCCATTAACGTGCTTTGAGATATATATATCTGAACTTAAATACACTACTGTTCTCATTCCTTTCATTCATGTAACGACTATCAGTCGCGACGTGCTCCACCATTACAATGAACCCAGCAGCTTTTATCAGCCTCTGGCTGCTTACAATATGTCACATAGCTCTGAGTGCCGAGGTCGTCCCCAGGTCCACTTTCACCGAGGTAAAAGATTACGGCGACAACCCGACAGGTACTCGTATGTGGCTGTATGTTCCCAAAACCCTAGCACCGAAGCCTGCGGTAGTAGTTGGTATCCATTGGTGTACCGGCAGCGCACAAGCATACTATCAGGGTACTCGGTGGGCTTCCTATGCTGAGACATATGGTTATATCGTTATTTATCCTCAGACGCCATACACCCAGGACAAATGCTGGGATGTGTCTTCAAAGAAGACCTTGACCCATGGCGGGGGTGGTGCTAGTAACTCCATCGCCAATATGGCTAAGTTTGTTATCAAGGAATATGGTGCCGATGTTAGCAGGGTATTTGTTACAGGTACTTCTTCAGGTGCCATGATGACCGTATGTGAGAAATGCCTTTCAGTGAGCTTGAGTTAATTCAGCCATAGAATGTTATGGCCGCAGCCTACCCCGACATATTCGCAGCAGGGATTGCGTACGCAGGTGTGCCAGCAGGGTGCTTTACAAGCGAAGACAACATCGCTGACTACTGGAACTCAACATGCGCCACTGGGAAATCTATATCTAGCCAAACTCAATGGGCCAATGTGGTTAAGGATATGTATCCTGGTTATGATGGTTCACGACCAAAGATGCAAATCTACCACGGTTCAGTTGATGAAGTGCTGAATGTGCAGAACTATTACGAAACAGCCAAGCAATGGACTGGTGTCTTTGGCTATTCAATTGAGCCAAAGTCTACCACTCCCAACATCCCACGCAGTCCGTATTCTAAATACGTTTTTGGCGATAAACTAGAGGTACCGCAAATAACTGATTCCTTTCAACGGTCTTCGCTGACGTTCTTCATAGACATTTTTAGGTCAGGGAATTACTCATAATGTCGATGTGTTCCCAGAAGAAGACCTGAAATGGTTTGGTTTCACTGTGAGCTGCCCCACCTACCCGCCATGAAATGACTGACAAAATTGCAGGATCCCGTCAAGCCATCATCTACCACTACGTCCACCATGCCTACGAATACCGGATCTCATGATGAATCTCCCCAGTGGGGCCAATGTGGTGGCGTAGGTTGGACAGGTCCTTCACAGGTTAGTCAACACGTCTTTGTATTTGCGAAAATGTTAATAGTCATTATAGTGCACAAGCCCCTACAAATGCGCTAAGATTAATGACTGTAGGTCAATACTCTTGTTTAACCCTAAATCGTTTACTAACATATACTTAAGGGTATTCTCAATGCCAATAATTGTTATCACGGGGGCAAGCATATAACAAGAAAGCTTAACTTAAAACTCCTTGATAAGTTCACATTTCTATCTAAGTTTTGTTCCGAAACATTTTCCAGGCTGCTGGCTTATTGTGAGGATATCACCCAACTCCAAGGTGATGTTTGGTGCAGTCCTCCAACTACATCTCCCAGCTATCTACTTGCTTCTCACATGGAACATATCTAAGAAACAAGAAAACTCTCCCTTGTACAGGCTTCGTGAGATTGATTGGAAAAGTACTACCTGGAATGAGGTTGAGAGATAAGTTGTATTACAGACAAGCTACATACTGTTCTTACAGATGGTATCAAAGCCGATTTTTGGAATCAAAGCAGATTACTACTTATAAACATAATCAATTTCCTCTAGTAATAGTTCAACCTTAAGAGTTTCTTCTTAATTTTTAGTTTTACTAGTGTTTACTTTGAATAGCAAATCTTTAGTTGAGAACATTGCACCTATTGAAACAATATCGTTAGTCTTAGCTTAAAAACATTATATGCAGTCAAGGTCCTATTTTGAGTTAACTTGCTGCATTTAAAAGTGATCGATTTTAGTGTCTTATTGTTTGTGCTTAAGAGTAATTTTCGCTGTTTCAAAGTGCTAGGCAAACGCTACGTTAGGATGGCCTTCTCTGTGCTTAGTATTGTTGCATCACTGTTAATGAAGTTTCTGCTTAAGAAGGATAACAGAAAGCTCCTTGCAGAAGCAGAGCGGTCCAGTAGGACTTTCAAGCTCTATACTACTTAGGACCAGCATTTTATACAACGCTATCTTCTTCTATCTGATCTCATGTAGGCATTGGCGTCATTATGTATCTTATGTGTTTCACTGTCTTTTCTACCATGGAACACTGTAAAGCGTCACGGAATGCTAATTACTACAGAACGCTACCAAAAGTCTCACTTATCATTGCGGGTCAACCAGCCCTCTTGGCTTACAGTAACTAGCCCATAATAGTCCAGAATGAGATAAGAATAATCCATTGCAATAGCGGCCCAAATGTTCTTGACACCGACCCAAGGGAACAGGCGAAGAAAAGATCGATAGCTCCTGTACATCTGGGATAGGTACCAAAGCATAAAGAGCACACTGAATTCCCGTCAGTAATTGAATGTGGGAACAGCGGGGTCCACTTACAAGACTCGGGGTGAGTACATAATAGACAAAACCCAGCCAACAAGGTGAATTAGTGTGATAAGAGGTCGGCCCAGTTCCTCCGCAAGCTTTCGAGCAAAATAGTCATCTCTTCTGTAGATAGTTCGAAACCCAGGATCAACGAAAAGCTGCATGATGAAAGCCTGGAATCCGTTACGTCGCCAACGAATAAGTTGACCAATGTAGTTTGAGTCGGTCTTGACCTCGGTGAATACTTCAGCTTCGGGGGCATCTTGGTGGAATAATTCCCATCCGTTGTCACGCAGCCACCGAGTCAGAAAGCTGTCCTCACCAGTCTGAATGAGTCGACCCCAGAATATCTCATTTGTCCACTCGTCTAAGAACGTACCAGGCTTTATAGCAGAAGTTCGAAGTAACATAGTTCGACCCGTTAAGCACCATATACCGCCACCACTAGCGTGAAGAAGCATTTGCTTCTCGTTGTTACTAGATAGTTTACGGACAGCTGCTACCTCCCAAGGTGTAAGGGCATCGGGGTTCTGACGTTCTTTTGGGATCCAAGCGCTTTTTTTAAGTTAGCTCTGAATACATCAGGGATTGAAACATCCAATTACCTTTGGCGACCGACTACGCCGCCGACCTTCGGATTCTCGAACCCTGCGAGGAGATATGGCAACACTTTGTTGCTAGGCCATACTGTGTCGTCATCAACGAAACATAGGATATCGCCAGTAGCCTCTCGTGCTGCGAGAGCCATCTGTGTCCGCCTTCCAGGTTTCGGAACTGTCAGGATGGTGATTGGTACCTTCTTGGCATCATCGAGAACTGGAGAGGCAAGCCTTTCAACCCTTTCAAGATCACGAGGAATCGTCACAATGATGACCTCTTTAGGTTGGCTGGCAAGACAAGTGCGCAGAGTGTTTGTAAAGTCATCTGGTGTATCGATGGTAACTATCAAGATGCTGACGGCGTCGGTCGGAAAGGTGGGCTTTTCGATGGGCACTGGAGGGTTGTATTTCTTCTTCCGGGTCTTTGTGAGCAGAGAATCATACTGGGTCCACAACCTTTGTATCGTCAGTTGCTGGAAGATTAAGGTACAAAGGAAAAGACTCAGCAGGCCAGAGTTCTTTCGTACTTACCACATTCCTACGAGAATAGCTGACATCTTGTTTCGATTTCAATGAAAGGCGTATATTGCATAGTCTGCGATGGTCAAGAGTCATGTGTGATTGTGGGCGGCGAAGTGAGAATAAATAGGAACAAGATACAAGCTGTGAATGTGGACAATTGTCATTGTTCTCAACCTGACACAATGCGTCGCCAGGGTTTCGCGATTATCTGGGTACAGAAAGAGGCATTGCTAACACAAATGCCAATTATCCCTCAAGCCCAAGGATTGACCCCCACGAGTTTGGCTTGTTGGTTGTGTTCCCTTATGATACACATCTCGAAGTTAGTTTGATGTGGCATGTTGTTTATTGATGGAGTTGCTGGTGCTCTGATGTTGCCCTTCCCGACTGGAGTGGGGTAATAGTAGACAGGGTTCATGTCGTATACCCACTATCACTGCTGCCCTGGGGAAAAGGCGGCCCGTGTCCCAGCATAATCCCCAGCTTTGCTCATTGGCTCGAGGCCCCTCGTATGTGATTGTGATTAATCGACTGCCGAGATGATCTGAATTCGTTCGTGCAACCTCAACGGATGCTGATCTCAACTGGAACTAGCAATTGTTGTTGGTGATATTGATGCATGAGGACAGGGACGTTATTTAGCCAATATCACAACCCTGGCAAACCCGGGTAGGTCATGGGAACACAACCAACAGAAGGCCGACGCATATGCGAGATAATGCATAAGCATGACTCGGAATAAGTCAGGGTTTGGCGAGGACAAGGACGCGCGGCCGATTCAGCCTGCAGGCGATTGCACAAAACAATACGGTCCCAGGTCGACTGTTTGGCAAGTTTCCCAACTGCCCAAGCCATTCAAGAAAGGTATCTTCGATCTCCAACCATCTACCTTGTGTCATTGGCAGGAGTTCTGCCAATATGAATCGTCCAGCGGCTCAGGCGCCTTCGTCAAGCGCACAAGAACTTGACTTCAATACCATTGTTACCAATCTTGCGAATCAAGATACCGTGCCGTGGTATCGGAAGCCTAATCTACGCAATCTCTACTTTATGCTCATACCGACATGTATGGGCATTCAGATGACCTCTGGCTTTCATTCACAGATGGTCAATGCTATGCAGATATTACCGTCATGGATCAGTTGTACGTTATTGTGCTGTCTTTTGAGCAACAGGTTACTCTGACAAATAATCTGTCGATAGATTTTGACAATCCTCAAGGATCTCTGAAGGGCATCATTGCAGCGGCTTACCCTTTAGGTGCCATCCTATCGCTTCCCTTGATACCCATCATCAATGATCGGCTTGGGAGACGTTGGTCCATCTTCATTGGCTCATTTATCATGGTCATTGCATCTTTGGTGCAAGGATTTGCTAATTCTGGTATATACAGTCGCTCTGAGTATGAGCATCAGGAGCTGGGCTAACTTAACATTCATAGCTGGTTCTTATATTGCTGCTCGCTTGATCCTTGGCTTTGGTATTCCACCTTGTTTAGTATCAGGCTCCTCCCTGATTGGAGAACTGGGATATCCGAAGGTAAGGACCCTATGATGTCTATTGAAATAAGGCTAATTGTTATCAGGAACGAGCAGTCCTAACGTCACTTTTCAGTGTTTCGTATTTCTTCGGTCAGATTACTGCGGCTGGCATATGCTTCGGCACTAACGACATAACGAGTAATTGGGGGTGGCGGATTCCTTCTCTCCTCCAAATTGCGCCCCCAATGCTCCAGCTCTGCTTTGTATTCTTCGTTCCCGAAAGTCCCAGGTGGCTTGTTGCCAGAGACCGGAGTCAAGAGGCCATGAAGACGCTGGTGAAATATCATGCTGAAGGTCGAGAATCTGAATTCGTCAAGGCTGAGCTGGCACAGATTCAGTCAACATTACGCATTGAGATGCAGAATACCAAGAGATCATGGCTAGACCTTGGAGCCACTGCCGGCATGCGAAAACGTTTGTTGACTACTTGCATGCTAGGTCTGTTTACCCAGTGGTCCGGCTCGACCCTGATTTCATACTACCTTGGCGACCTGCTCCAGATCATTGGGAAGGACTCTTCCCACTTCAAACAGACTATCAACGTCAGCTTATCCTGCTGGAGTCTTGTATGCTCTTTCACAGCCTCTATGCTTGTTCGTCGCTTCAAGCGACGACACATGTACCTAGCCTGTACAGCTAGTCTGCTCGTCGTCTTCTCTAGCTACACTGTTAGCATGGAGAGGGCAATCACAGCAAAGGACGCTGGGAAAGTAAACGATGCTGCCGGTACGGCTAGCATTTTTCTATTGTTTGCATATTCTCCCGCCTACTGCCTCGCGCTTAATACGGTCACCTATAGTAAGTGGCACAATCTGACCCAAGATGTGGCCCGATATTAATAATGCCTCTTAGCGTATTTGGTCGAGATCTGGCCCTACGCTGAACGATCCCGTGGCATAGCCATTTTCCAACTCTTTTCTCGCTGTGCGGAGTTCTTTACGACCTTTGTCAATCCTATCGGGCTTGCGAACATAAGTTGGCGGTATTTTATCACCTACTGCTGCTTTCTCGCTTTCGAAGTTGTTTTTGTGTACTTTTGCTTTCCAGAAACATCTGGCAGAACCCTTGAAGAGGCAACATTCTGTAAGTTTACAAAGCCTGATATTCACTCCCTGTCATGCGGCTAACGGTGGATTTCACTAGTGTTTGAGGACGAGAAGTCATCAGCTGAAAAGGCTATCCTGGAAGTCGAGAATTCAACTGCTACTGAACTTGTGCAACGAGACTCTATGGAACGTAGGTCAAAATAGCTTAAGAGAAAGAGGCAAAAGTAATCACCCATACGGAACTTTGATTGTAATGCAACTAGCTAGTAAATAAGTCACCTCTCGTATCGATCTTGTATTTCTACTTCGTAGTTTACTAGTGCTCTTGTGCGCTGTTCAGATAAGGTTTTTGAAGATATTTACAGTTTTCAAGGGGCATTACGACTCCTCTGCCCATACATGACCTTTTTTCTTTTTTCGCCTTGCCTTATACATAAAGCTTGGGTACAGCATAAATGCCCTTCTTTCCTTGCTCCGATCCGGCTTTGTGCTCTTGTGCGTAGATCTACCTAAAACTCTTTCAAATACCTACCGGCTATGAGTTGATCCACTTAAGCTTGGCCTATTTTTGTCAGGAGGCGGGGGCTTTCAAACTTGCAAGCCAGGGTGCACGTACTTACAATGGACAAACCATTGCCCCACCACCCCCCACGTTTTGCTTTTACTGGGGAAGTAGGTTTGATGTTGGTTGAGCATGACCAGGCAGTTATGCGGTTGGTCACATTCCGGCTAATGTCTAACTTCTGTTATAGCCCTTGTCCTCTATACTAACCAACAGAGATAAGTGAAAACGGACATAATAGTTCAAGGGCAGTGAATACGGGAGTCTAACAGAGCGGCCGCTCGTGGGTAGACCGATTTGCGACGGAACAAGTGCATACATGTCCATTTCGATACCTGTGCAGTCACCTTACCAATTTGGCTCACAAATTACGACATTGGATTTCGCTGTGCCGTTAACTATGTTGGGTCGCGCACGAGGCTTGGCATGTGAGAGCTGGGCGCATCTGGTAGAGTCAAAGACAGATTAACAAATAGGTTGGAGCTGCCGAAAGACGTTTTCGGGATTTACGAGGTTGGTGGTTACCCTGTAAGCCGAGCAGTCATGGCACTTTCATAAATGTGTTAATGTGTTAAGAAAGGTTTTTCCGATGGCTTCGCGGTTGCGTCCGCAGACTTTGTCGTTCTTGCGTGAGCGTATTCTAGACCTTCCTTATCTGCATGCTTATCACCCTGTCTTCAAACACATGTTCAGAACCACATCTCCACAAATAGGTATCATCTGATTGTGTTTAGGTACGCCTGGTATGTAACCCTCATGAGTTATTAAGAATGAAAAGGGTAACTGATCTGCTACAGGGGTAATTATTCTCATCAACTAGACCGTCGCAGCCGGGGGGTTGCAACTCTTGCAGCATCATCTGCGATGTAACTAGGATAGATAAGAGCTATTCCTGGCAAGACAGACCGTGAATAGCCTCTACAGGTAGGCAACTCCGTATGCTTACGCATGGACCTCGGGAAATGTAACGTTATGCAGGGAAGGTGGCCCTTGACACCGACGAGATAACAGAATATTATGTGCTAGAAGCTATTTTTGTAATATAAAAGCGTGGTGAAGGCTATAGCAAAGCTCTTTGAGCCCTCAAGCATTACCTTCTCGTACTCAACAAACCTTTTCCCATTTCCACTAAAAAGTCGTTACCGATTCTAAATTTTGATTGACGAAGGCCGACCATGGGGCTTACGGAGCAACAGAAACAACATTTCATTGAGAATGGCTGGTTAAAGTAAGTTTCTATCTATGATTTAAGTGAGCTAGAGCCTGATCTTCGACAGAATCGAAGGTGCTTTCACAGCGGAGCAGGCTGCACCATTGATGAAAGACATTCAGGAGCGCCTTGGGGTGGACTTGAATGATAAGACAACATGGAAACGGTGGCGGACCAATCTCAAACCTACTCAATGGGTTCAAGCATCTGAATTCGCCCCAAAGGCTTGGGAAGCCATTTGCGAGCTCTCTGGTGGTGAGGACCGCATGGACCCCGAAGGCTGTTTTTGGAGCAATGGCTTCATTGTCAACCTCGGTGATGCTGCCTACGAGGGTAAGGAGACGCCATTAGAGGACCTAGACGTGTTTCATGTCGACGGGCAGTTCTTTGTCCATTATCTTGATAGCACCGACCAGGCCATCCTTTGTGTACCGCTTTGGACGGACGTACTCCCGGGTGGCGGCCCTACGGCCCTGTGCCCAGGGAGTGTGGCCACTGTTGCAAAATGGTTGCATGATCACCCCGAGGGCTGCAATCCGGATATGGTTCCACGAAGTGATCCACGATTCGACAACACTTACGGAAGCCACTTTGAGTGGGCTAATAAGGTTGCTCGGACCAATGGTCGTTTCGACTTGGCGACGGGCAAGGTCGGTGATGTCTTCCTTTTACATCCATTCCTGATCCACTCCACCACACGAAATGAGAAGCGACTGTTTCGCGCCATCACAAACTCCAAGACGAGCTTGAAGGAACCTTATCGTCTTCACCGTGCAGACGGTAACTACGGCGTTCTCGAGCAAAGCATCAGGTACGGATTGATGGAGAAGGGTGTGACGGAGAACGATTTAATGAAGTGGCATATCACCGCCTCTCGGGAAGGATTTAAGCCGGGTCTAATTGATAGGAAAGCCCCAACCAAGGCTGACGTGACACCTATCAATCAGCTTGGGGCAATGGCAGCTATGTAACCTCTTGTATTGGCCTCAATTTTAGGATAGTCTACAGATAAGCATTCATAACAATTGTCTTATTAAATAAACTTGGTATAGCTTGAGGTGAAAAGGCTATGATAATGACTCATTCCATGGTACCCAGTACTGTTTATTCCAAGCTGAAATGCACTTAACCTCGGCTGGAGGATCTTGTTTCCATTCGATAACGTCTCCAGCTGGATCCTGTTGCGAGACGATATCTGACGTAAAGCCCATCTTCTCTTTCAGTGGCATTCCCATATGCAGCTTGTACTCGAAATTAACGGATGGCACGACTGCAATCTTCCCATAGTTGCGGTACCACATGTCTTTGCAGAACAGCTGTGGCTCACCTTGGTGGCATTCACCTTTCTTTTTGGCAGCCCTGAATCGCAGGCCTTCGATGATGGGTCTGGCACTAAACACTGCGGCACCGTTCCAACATGCAAATACTTGGAAAGGTCGCCTTGCATCATATCGAGCCCGGGTTTCCTTGTCATTCCAAAACAGCTCCGATACATTTTTCCAATTGCCGTTTGGAACATCCACAAATGAGTCCCCGTTTATACCCCGAGAAATCCAGATGTCATAGAACCTTGGCCTCTTGCCATTCCAATCCATTCCACAAGTCATGTCAGCCTTGAGGAACTTTCTTTGGTAGACAAGCTCAAGGATGTCATCTGGACATGCTGTAACATCGTTTGAGAAGACAATAGTGGTATCTTCGGTTATTTTGTCGCGATTCTCCAGTATAGGTTGCAACGCCAGATTGCGTAGTGCTGCAAGACTCATGATACGCTCGGTTTTTGTGGGGTCGATGGGCGATTGCTGGAAGAAGTAGGCTATACCGAGAGCCTCAAGGTGAGGCCCAAGGGCTGACAGAACATCGGCAGTGCCATCGGGTGAGTTGCCTTCAACAATGGACAACATGCAATGTTGAGGGCCAAGAAACTGAATCGCTTCGATGACGCTGCCAATCAGACGAGGCAGGAGGATCAGATTCTGTCGTAGATCAAGTGCCAAGAAGTATCTGATAGCGGGGTCGGAGGGTCCCGGCGACTCGACAAGGGAACGATAGCGGGTTCCATTGATGATTGGACACTGAAAGGTCGGAAGTTGCGCTGAACGGCGGTAGAATATGGCGTCCAGGTAAGCGGAGATATTGACTGACGGAAGAACATCACCTGTTTGAAAAGGGAAGTTAGACACTGCTCCCAACGTCAGAGTGTAAAAAGAAAAGAACATACCATGTGATACTGCGATTTGTGAATTTGTTTTGTATAGCTCGTCGTGTACATACCGACCCATTTGCACGCTATAATATGTAACGAAATTGTCCTTGTGTGCATATAAGGTCCATGCGAATATGGCACAGGCGACGAGTGGTATCGCCAGGAGCTGTACATTCCTGCGCCCGGTTGGCACACCGAGGCAGGATCGAGTCCAGAGGAACATTGTTAGAAGATGAGCAAGACAATGGATGCGTTCTCCCAACAAGCGAATGCTTCCGATTCTAAGCCTTGCTTGCAGAGGTAAAGAGACACGGATTACACGGTCTTTTAAGCGAATTTGCCTCCAGCAGCCTGTTGAAATCCACTTTCCACCAGTGCTTGGCGGCTAGAACGTTACTCTGTATGAAAGTGGCGAGACTTCTTCAGCCACCATTCCAAACAACCCTGTCATCGCTGATCGCGGAAGTTTATAAGCTAGGCAGAAGAAACTTAAAGTTTAACATCAACAGCAATAAGCTTTCTAACTGCATTAGTCTACATGGCGGCGATAGCTCCTACAACTTCAAACTTCAATAAGAATTGTCTAGATCTGGTGCTGAGCCAGTGGAGTGTGTCAGCACGAGTAAGATTCGAACGAGATAAGCTTTATGTATAGGTCTAGACAAACTGCAAGTCACCCATGTGTTAATGTGTTAAAAAGATAAAACTCAATTGAACGGAACATATTCCAGGTATATTTCCCGCTTCTAGAGTTGTGCATGGACCTGGATTCCCTCAATCCGGTCCAAGACCTGTCACCGGTCTAATCATTGTAGAACGTAGCTTCGCACGTCAGAAGTACTTCCTGTCCAGACCGCATGATGCCTTTGTCGATTGTGTATGTATACATCGGGGTTTTGATCTTTTCCGCAAAGAGCCTCAGCCATGGTATATCCAATCGTTGACCTGTTTTCTAGATACAGGGTAGAGGTCAGTCTGCAGATAAGTGGATCACCAACACCGGGAGGTTTCATGACCCAACCAACAGCCTGCTCTGAGCGGTGCCGCATCGTCCCGGTGGAGGCGGGTTCTCAAAGCTTGTCAAGTTTGACGAGCCAGGTGAACGAGATGCGATAATCTTGAGCCGTTATCCTGCCTTGGCTTCAACCAAAACCTACCCCGCGCCAAGAGCCGTCAACGCTAACCTCAAATCTTGAAGGACTGTTCCCTCGACCCACAGGTTAGACCACAAAATTAGCTCACTTCTTGCAACTCACGTCTGTCTACCGAGTTCTTAGTCATTTAGCACTGAAGATCAGATATTACCACAATGGACCGCTATCGGTACTTCCCTCTGGCTCATCTACAATTTCGATTTCTTGAATTGCAACCCGGGTCACCGAAGGACCCCCTCAGTGGGACTCTTCTTCACAGGATCCTATCCCCCGAAAACAATGAAATACCGGACTTTGAAGCCTTGTCTTACGCCTGGGGCGACCAATCTAATCCAGATTCTATCTGCATCACAGATGAACGGCCTGCAGTTAAAGACGAACTTGTCGAATCTCAACCTACAGGACGTATAGATGTCGGGCCGAATCTGGCCTCTGCTCTTCGTACCCTTCGAAAATGCAACGACAAACGCCTAGTCTGGTGCGACTCTATCTGCATCAATCAGAGGGATGTCGTAGAGCGTTCTGAACAAGTACAGCGTATGTCTGACATATATCGCTATGCCAAACGTGTTGTCGTTTGGCTGGGCCCTGAGGCTCCCTGGACTGGGCTCGTTATGGAGACTGTTCGGCGAGTAGCTAGTGAGACTATTTCAGTAGAACTATGCCCGGCCACTCACGGATTGAGGCATAAGATCATGTACACCACTGCAGGAGAAAACCTTCTCCATTCCACAAAGTATGGAGACCCTCTCCCTCTCAGCTCAAGTCGATGGCTAGCTGTCGAGAAGTTATTAGCACTCGACTGGCACCGTCGCCTGTGGACCTACCAGGAAATCATGTTTGCAAATCAAGAAACAACCATCATTCAGCTGGGCAACGAGGAGATGTTATGGAAAAAGTTCAAAGATGCAGTCACCGTCATCTGCATTTTTAGACCTCCACCTCCTACGGCCTTCTTGGATCCAATCAATCACAACATAAACATACAAGCTTTCGTGGAAAAGGCAATACCATCTGAAGAAAGATATGGGTATCACAATTGGCTACCGCAATTGGGCCTAACAGCATGTTACCTATGTTCTGATGCGCGCGATAAAGTATTTTCCCTAGGAAACTTAATGGTGCCTGACGTTGCTCGGCTAGTAACAGTGGACTATACTAAATCTGCGAAAGAGGTTTTTACTTCATTTTGCATCAATCATCTCGCATATCACGAAGACATTCAATTTATGCATTTCTGCAACTCAGATACGAATCCAAGCTGGGCAGCAGATCCGGCAGAGACTGAATTGTACTCAATTAACATCACCTGTCATGCTTCAGGACAATCCGCCGCTTCTGCCTATCTTATCGAGCCCGGTGTGTTGGATGTCGCTGGCGTAACATGCGACGAAATCTGCAGCGACCCTATCGATCTGCCACCTATAAAGGTGTTACAATCATATGCTGATTACAGTCGAGACGTCGTTTCTATACTCCAGAAGCTCGCCATGGGCGACCTAATTCATGACGATGGATGTCTTGACCAGCTGATCCTCATGTTGACATATGGGGGCGTCCGGGATTATAATCTGGAGAAGTTACTGCCATTCGACGACTGGTCGCTTAGCACCCTGGAAGAATGGCGAAAAAGGGTGCGTCAATTCATGGGTTGTTCTTTAGATCGGGACAACGCTACGCGAGAGCAAGAGGGAGAAATCTCGTGTTTACGCAACATAATTAAAGAGATCAGAACAGAGACTGGCTGCTCAGTAACTCTGACGGGATATTACGTTCGCGTTCCCCCAGGAAGTCGCAGCGGTGACAAGATTGCAGTCCTACTTGGTCTTTCGACTGCGATAGTTCTACGGCCCCAAGCTGAGCCTGGGACGTATGTTGTTGTAGGACCTTGCTATCATCCGGCCTATGCGGAGGGCCAGGCTCTTTTGGGAAACGACTTTCGAGGCTATCAGAGGTTATGGGGCTCAGAACATGTGCAAACTGTCTTCTGGAAAGAAGGAGAGCCTGAACGTCGAACGGATCCGCGATTGGATCATGTCCCTTTTGACGAAGGGTACATTGAAACGAACGACCAACCTTACCCTTCTTGGGGGTATCCTCAAACTGAGCCAGGGCGATATATATTCAAGTGTCATGATCCTAGAATGTCAGAAGATGCTCTAAAGAAAAGAGGAGTTCCGATTGAAAGGTTTCGGCTCTTGTAGACAATGTCGATTGATTGAACGTTCTTATGTCATGGCCGTTTTAACAAGGAACTTGAAAGCGATTTTAAAAATATTTCAAACGTATCAATTCATATTATGTGGCTCTAAAAATACTTTATCATCTTCCATATACTCTCATGTCACGTCCTCCAATTACAATCCTTGTAGATTCTACTTGCAAACAGTCTTGTAGCTATTAAAATAGGTCGGAGCCTTAAGACAATGAAAGTCTTTAGGGCTTTTTTCTCCATGCCTGCAGTTCTTGTCTTGATAAACCAAAACTATCCCCATGTTAGTTTGTGATCCTGTATATACATGGAGTTACTTACGCTTGCAGCCCCGGGCGTGATCAGTCTGACTAACTGATTTGACCTTGTCGTTGAACTTGAAGCATTTGCCAAGCTCGTCGCGGTGTGTGGTCAACTCGCCAAGGTTCCCTATGTTTTCGTTGTTTCCGCAATCGGGAGAACTCCAGATACGGGATCCAATGATGTTGAAGGGCAGTTCATCGTCTTGAGGCTCAGCAGCGACACCCATGACGAGGGCAGCTGTGGCGAGTATAGTAGCGAAAAGCATGTTCTTAATTGGTAAATGGGAAGATGGGAAGGTGGTGATCCAATTTCAAAAGGCTGTTTCTGTTTGCAAGAGATTGGAATGATGGCTTTCTTGAGGGGGTTCTGCTAGCTTTAAATGCTTTTTCAATTGAGCAAAGACTAGATGCAAGCTATGTAAGAGTAAGGTTACCCGAGTTCGTATTTAAAAATAGTCTTTCTTAAACTAGTTTATTATTGCATCTTTCTACATTGTTTACCAGATATCCTGCTGCAGCATTACAATGATCAACGGGACGGGTGAGATGCAGCTATGTCATGTGTTTCTTTAGCGCACTAATGCCACTTTGGTATGCCAATACGAGGAAATGGCAGCTGAAAATGCAACCCTCACGTCGATCGCTTACATCTGCAGGAAATTGATTGGAATAATATGCCACAATGACTTGACCAGAACATCGTATTTCGGAATTCCCGGCAAATTTACTTATGACGCAGCTCTTTTGTGCCACGTACCCAATTGATCGCCGCCAAACTCATGATGAAAGAGTAAGACTAAGCCCCGCTCTAACCTCAGATCCCGTGGTATGTCATCATTCCCCCGCATTAACACCAATGATGATCCGGTTTTGGAGTTGCAGTGTGCCAAATAATTGAATCCCGTGATGTCTGTATATGCACGCGGAATACGAGGCGCTTGTTGCGTTTGTTTATCTTCTATCCACTACATTTCTTTAGATGATCCACCCGCGACATGACCTGATCCAAAGTTCCAGCTTCCTTCCATGGGCCATCGGCAACACATCCTCAAAAATGCGTGCACTTTCTATGATCGAGACACGTCCATCTGACTTTCAATCATTGCCTAAAACACAACGAGGGTAATCTTAGGTTGGAGTACTTAAGAGAATTACGTGATTGGGTACAAATAGCGATTAGAACAAGTGCAGAACGTCTTGAGAGTATCAGCGATTGTCGAGTGTAGCTATCGGGTTTTATTCTCATTTGTCAATACAGGGTAAGCAGTATTAGCAGCTGCCCCGCCTGGGGCTCCTGTTACTAGGTTTAACAGCAAATTCCTGTTAAAGTCCAAGAATATAGAGCTTTTCAGGTAGGAACATTCTCTTCGGGGTGGATCCTTTTAATCCGAGTAGGTATACAACTTAACTATTATAACCTAACGTGTTTTCTTTATACGTTTGCGCTCTCTAGATCAGTCGTTTGAGAGAAGTCAAAAGCTATACGAAGTTTGCTATAGCAGTCGCAGCAGCTTGGAATTTTCCAGCTGCAAGTTTTATCTTGCCGTTTTTTGGAAAAGTATATATTATCACGAATGATTAAAATTTCGTACCATAGGATAGTGTGACCTCACAACCTAGAGCAATGACTCCTGAACCAAGCTTGTAGGGCGCGTTGTCACTCGTAGTACACTGGAGATCTAAAATAGGCAAGGGACGAAAGCTCGGATCTATGTGTCCAATTTAGTAGAAAATACAATATTAGGAACATTTAACAAGCACTTTAAAATGGATTAAAATCACAACCCCTATAAGGACAGCAATGCACTAGGAGAATATGTCTTGAGTTCTATTTACAGCTTCCTGTAATAAACTTTGAATCTGCCTCGACCTCAGCGCAAGACAATAGTGCTAGCGATAAAGATGACGCTTACTAAGCATCCGCCTTATTATAGCTGGTCTATTAGCCGGTTGGACCGCAATGCTCACTACACGCTATTGCCTTTTTTATTTCAATGCTCGAATTTAAACTAACAAAAAGAGGCAGCTACCAATCCTCACTTTGCTATGTTGCATTTACAAAAGACAATTTCGTGGAGTTCCCATAGACCTGAACATCATTCATGCGCCTGAATCCACACGATGGCTGACTTGATCAGGCTAACTTGAGGTAGCAAGTTAGCGCTCTAATCTCAATAAAGCCATATCCTTCGAATACTAAGCCTTACTATGGGTCATCCTCTGCTGACTGCATTTAAACCCATGTCAATAGCACTCAGCTCGTATCTACTTGACCAATTACGGCTAAAGGCGGCGTTACATCTAATCAAAGATTACAATAACCCTTGTCAAGAGCAATACCATCAACCGCTCAATTTTCCAAACACAAATACGAGTCATTTTCTGAAAGATTTCCTCCTCTTCTTCTTCAACCATCTTGCCATATCTTAACTATCAAGAATTTGACTCTCCTCCCTTTGCATAGTATGGTAGCCAAAAGGGTGCCCGCCGAGTTGGGAGAGCAGCTCAAGAATGATGATCGCGATGTCGCAGACCTGTGGAAAGAGGCTATCAACAGCTATCAGAGTATTGTCGGTTTTAACCTGCAACGCAAGTTCGACAACGTGCAGTCAATGATCGACTTTGGAACTGACCAAATGAACAATTTCCACAAGTTTAGACATGACAAAGGCAAAGTTAATCGCTTGAGGAGTTTGTTCTCGGCCAACTTGGACCTAGTGGAACAAGGTGCAAACCAGATCATTGCTGCTGCATCACCCGCTTTCCCACCAGCGGCTGCCATCGGAACGGCCTTGACCTACATGCTTCAGGCTTGTCGCTCGGTCTCGGCCGACTATGACATCGTTATTGTGTTTTTCGAGGATATGAATAGCTTCCTTGCTAGAATTACTATTCTAGAAACGAGATTACCTAAGCACAGGGCTTATCAGAATTGCCTGATGGATGTCTTTACTTCCCTGCTCACTATGTGCGGTTTTGCGCACAAGTACATCGAGCTTGGACGTTTCAAGAAATGGATCTCCAATTTATTCAACGGCGACGATGGAGAACTCAGTGGTGCACGTGCTAAGATGAATAAGAACTTGAAACATCTGCAGCAGGCCACTGAGTTCGCCATTCTCGGCAATACAGAAGAGACTCTCGCAATGGCATCTCAGCTAGACGAGAACCAAAGGAACCATGCCGAGATGCTACAACGAGTCGGGCATACTATCGACACGATTCAGGAAAACACGGAAAACATCAAAGGTGATATTGCAAAACTCCTCAAGCTCTTTGGTGGACAGAAGCAGCAAGAAAAGTCCCAGGAAAAGGACCAAGCCAAGAAACCTCCCTCTGGGAACAAAGTACGGAATTTCATGCCTGTGGTCTATAACGATGACCAAGAATACAAGAGCTTGAAAGAGACAATCCTTCCAGATTCCTGCGGTTGGATCTTCGCAGAGCCCGAATGGGAAGACTGGTTGAAGTTACCCGTGGCTGAACGCCCAATCCTAGCCCTTACATCAGGACCCGGCACTGGCAAAAGTCACATGGCCGCTGCAGTGCACGATAAGCTCGCGCAAAGGGCCAAGGAGGATGATACTGGACATACATGTGTTGGTCACTTTTATTTCCGCGAGCAGGAGGACTCTTACAATTATTTCCTCTACGGCGTTATCACTGTCATCATTCAGATTGCGGAAACCAACAATATTGCTTGCGAGAAACTCAGTTCTCAGATATCGAGAGACGACTCCTGTATCAACACAATGAAATGGCAAGATCTGGTCAAATATCTTCTCCTCGCTGTCTTTGGGCCTGGGTCCAATTTCAACCTCTTTATTATCCTTTCATGGCTTAGACGAGCTGCAGGACTGGGAGAGTTTCAAAGAATTCTTATCCGAGTTTTTCAATGACAAAGGACTGAAAATCTCACTGATTGTGACCTCACGACCTGATCGATTGGAGGACATCCCTCAAGGCACAAACTTGGTCCAGATACAAGCTACTAAGGAAAAGCAGAGTCAGGATTTCAAGGCCTTGATCTGGAGCCGCCTCAACTCGCTGAACAATCTTCGAAAGTTCAGACGTTATGTCAAACAAAGGGTTGCTGATTCTATTGAAGAGATTTCCCCAAGTGAGTACTTTATCTTATGTGATATTTCCCCAGTACCTAACCATTTGTGATAGACATGCTATATGCCGAGCATCTCCTTGTTCGACTTGACGAATTGGGCCGCGAGGGGGCAGTTCTTCGAGTACTGAAAGAGAAGAAGCCAGCCGATCTCGCTGGCATCTACGAAATTCTTCTCGCAGAATGTCAACGTCGTTTGCCAGCCAAGCACCAACAAGTCGCTGCCTCCTTACTTCATTGGGTCGCTTTCTCCAAGAGACGCTTATCGCTCACCGAAATTCAGTTGCTCGTCAAGCACCTGGCGCAAGACGATGACTTTAGTATCGAAGAGATGCCTGAGCTGTTCTCCAAGTTCCTCAGAGTTGGTGGTGCCGGCTATGACCCTGAAGTGTACGCCAAGATCGTGACTAGCAACCTTACTGCTGTTCAAGACGTGAAGCAGGACGAGGATGACAATCGTGACAGTATTTACGATGACGGCCCACTTCCAGTCACTTTTCAAGAACGCTCGATAAGGCTTTATTTCACCAACAGTTCCAAGAATGCGGGCAAGTTCAGATGGGGATCTTCAGAGGCACATCGAAAGATAGCCATGACATGCGCTGAGTTCCTACGTACGATCGACGACGATGAGAGCAAGTTAAAGTCTCGTGCCATCTCTTTCCAATATCACTTCAACAATATCGACATGGACCAACACACCACTGAAGAGCAGATTGAGGCTCTTGAAGTCTGTGCAGAGGTTGTATCCAATAAGACCGGGTTAGCCAAGATCCAGATTAAGGCTGGTGTCACTTTCAAGGTTCCAGCCTTACTTACCGGGGCCCACGAAACAGTGGCGAAGTGGTATACTCTCCTGGAAAAGCCAGAGATCAGACTTAACCTTAGCAGCTTCGCATTAGACTGGTGGCAACGGGTTGGTTTAGATCCCCCATCTTGCCGCCTTGGTGTCGTCAAGGGCTTTCTAAGCGAACTTTATAAGGCACCTGATCTATTGACCGCTACTAAGCCGTGGGAAATGCTGCGGGATCTTCTTCATTCGGTACGGAATACCCTATAAATTGTCCCTTTCCACGCCCAAGGTTACGTTTTACAAAGGCTAATAAACATTTTTGTTCTAACTAGAGTGGCTTAGAGAGACTGCTAATGGACCAAGCCGCAATTAATTTTCCTGATGAAGTCCAGGACAAAGAGAAATATGATGAGACTATCGCTAGTCTGGGGATCCTGAATCTATTCGGTGATGATATCAAACCCGACGCATCAGCACATCGTGCTGTCTCAGAAGTTCTTGATTGGTGTGATCTGATGGGACCAGCTGAAACAACTTGCAAAAGAGCTTTGGAGCTTTGCAGCCCCAGCGACCAGGAGTGGTATAGAATCTCTAACGACTTGGTCGGTATCCTGTTGCAGCGAAAGAAGAAGAAGGAGGCATATGATTTGGCAATTGGTGCGGTCAATCAATCATCCACTAACGAAATGCCTCCTTCACTCCGACGAACCATCCATTCAACATGTGCCAGAGCTCAATGGGAACTAGGTTACTCGGATCCTGCCCTAGAGTCTTACGCCAAAGCCAAGGCCAGCGACCCAGATGGAATCACTCCTGGTGATGATCTTACTGGCGAGCTCACAGTCGTCGAGAGAAGAGAGGACAAGAGGGACTACATCCAGAAGCTGAAGAATTGGAGTCTTCTTGAGAGGATTACCTGGCTTGCGTCAGATTACATCTATGATGCGGATGAGAAACTAGCGGTTTTCTGTGATATTGCCTGTGAATTAGGTGAACAGGAGTTCATCGTGCAATTCTACGAAGAAGCAATCGAGTTTCTCGACAATCTGGAAGCTGCTACACCCCTACGACTCCATCTCGCAAAGATATACTTCACAGTGTGTCGAGAGCCTCACAGGGCTTTGGAAGTACTTGATCGGCTATTTGATATCCACTCAACTGGCTACAGGTACCCCGTTCTGGGCGGAAATGCACTCTGGCTGATGGATAGCCTCCTTGATCTGATGTCGGAAGTTCAGCTGACGCTATTCCGCGAATCTCGAGATCCTGAATACAAAGCTGAGCGAATTGCTTCACTGGCTAGTCTTGATCGGCGACCTTTTATGGTGAATATTCCACGGACGTCTGTCTCCTGGACCAGTGCTCACAGAGTGACACTTGCCTATATGTATCTGGTCATGGGACCTTTGGTCAAGTTCCAGGAGACTGTACAGTCTCTGCTGAAAGACTGTTTCGCCGGTCTCGATGATTCTGTTGGATGGAATGATGCACCTTATCTCACGTTATTAGCACAGCTGTTGGGCCTTGTGAGTAAGTCACTGCGTGGCGACGCGCAAGTACGTAGATATGCTCGGATTGTCGGTTCTGCCTTTTTCTCGCGACTAAGCAACACCGACGACGATGGAGAGGGTCTGGCGGGGAGTACAGTCGCTGTTGGAAGTGAAAACACAAATCAATCCTCGGAGGAGCCGAAGATTATAGAAAACGCAGATGACCAAGCACAAGTCATAGATGGCGAGGACGAAGGCAAGATGAACACAGGTTCCAACGAGGAAGAGGACGAAACCCCACCTGAAGATGAAGGCGACCTGATCGACGATATTTGCTATGGTTGCGAAGGGTCCTGCAACCCCCAACGCGAGTTTCGATGGTGGGGAGGTTACTCAGCCTACCTATACTTGGCCTTCGAGTCAGGTATCATCTGCGAGGACTGCCAAGCCGAATACGACGCCATCGAGCGTGGCGAAAAGACTTTCAAGGGCCGATACCTTCATGGCCTCGGCCAAGGCAGGATCAAGCTTCCTATCGAAGGTTGGCGTGGGATCAAAGATGGTAAGATGTTGTTGGAGGGTGAGGAGCCGGTTGCTGTGGTTGACCTCTTCAAGAAGCTGCAGAACGAGGTGCTGCCGAATGCCTGGGAACGTCTTTGGGCCGGTGAGGCATTTTGAGCGAGGTGCTGTCTGTTGATAGTGAATATGCCGAGCAGCTTTGCATACGCAGATAGCGCAGGTTTCGTATTGGCCTATCAAATTATTGAATGTGACATATTCTTTCAATCGTCCTCAATCTAGAGTTCACCCCTGGTAGCGACTATTGGCAAAGCGAGCACCATGAACTCAAATCTCCCCAGCAGTGTCTTCGGCCTGTTGCCGATGTGTGGTGACCGACAATGGTGAAATGAATGCCGCCGTGAACGCCACTCTTGGCTGCCGTACGGCTGTTATATCGGCCTCATCTTCACTTCCACCGACAAAAGTTATTATTTGACCTCAGAGCTACAGCCTTTGAGTTGGAACTCAAGAGTACCGACTCTATTGAGTGGACTACCAGGAACTCTTGACCCCCACTGTTAAGTTATGCTTATTACCTTGGCGCGCCTTGATACCGAAATGGGCAAGTGGATGACAAACAAAAACGTTACACATCTGACAAATGCTGCCATACAAGTATTTGTCAGAACTGGCTGAGTACCATTCTATAAGCATTCTCAAGAATTTGCCATTAGACATGAGACGTGCTTATCAAGACAGGAACGAATATAAGAAGAACGTGATATCCAGTTATTTCAATTATCAATCCGCAATGCAGTACGCAAAAGCACACACAACAGAACCTTATTGGGATCTGTAAATCCGAGGAGACTTAGATTACATCAAATACAATATGACCACAACGACAGGCATCATCAATATCGCCCCAGGCCGTGCAGAGATCAAACAGATCCCAGTTCCCAAGCTTGAACCCGGCTTCATCCGAGTCAAACCCACCGCATGGGCCCTCAACCCCGACGATGTCTATCATTTAGACCTAGAAGAGGAGGAAGAGATTTGTGCTGGCTTGACTGTAGGGTCAGATTACGCTGGAGAGGTCGTTGAGGTTGGGCCAGGAATTGCTCGGGACTTTAAGATTGGAGATCGTGTTGCTGGGGTCATTTCGGGACAGCAAGTATCCTTGTAACCGGGGAAGTGAGACAGATAAACTGACGATGGGCTAGGAATATTCTGCGGAGGCAGGATGGAGCTTTTGCGAACTTGATCCACGTCAAGGGCGATATTCAGATGAAGATACCTGAGAGCCTCAGCGACGTAGATGCTGCGACGCAGGGTATAGCGCTCATAACTATGGTAAGCTCAGCATATCTTGACAAACAAATATAACATGGGATTGTGCGCTGATGATGCTATTCCAAGGGCGTTGGCTTGTATCAGACATTAAAGATTCCTCTTCCAGATGCACGCCCCGAACAACCGTATTATGTCTTCATTTATGGCGGCAGTACAGCCATGGGTATTTCAGCCATTCAGTTTGCAAAACTATCCGGTGCAACGGTGATAACGACCTCGTCGCCCTTTAACGCCGAGTACGTCAAGTCATTTGGCGCCGACCATGTATTGGATTACAGATCCACTACTCTTGCCGATGACATTCTGCGCTTAGCCGACGGGCCAGTTAGATTCGTTTTCGATACCTACCCAAGCAAAACCAGCGCAGCTCTTGCTGCATCAATTATGCCCCAGTCAACGGACGCAAGATACGTCGCTCTCGTGCCCGGTTTTGAAGAAGACGTCCAGCGCCTGAGCCCTCATGTAACGGCTAGATCTATCCTTGCGTATTCTGCCTTTGGCGAGCCTTGGATGTATGAGAAGAGGTTTTTCGACGCTGTACCGGAGGACTTTGAGTTTCAGAAGGAGTTTGTGAAAATGGCTGAGAAGTTCTTTGCAGACGGGTTGGTCAAGCCACCGAGAGTTTATCTCAATAGAGGAGGTAGCGGGTTACCAGGTATCCTACGTGGATTGGATGAAATTAGAAAGGGGAAGGTTAGTGGTGGAAAGCTTGTGTATACCCGCGAACATGAAGCGGCTTGAGGGATTCCAGATATCTAGCACTGAATATTGATTGATTTTACATATTGATGTAACCCTGGTTCTGTATCTCATGACAATCTGTAACTTGTACTCGTATTATACTTTGCACATACGCCTCAGACTCCTTGGGCTTATGCATCTCTTCCAGGTCTATTGTCAGGGAACAGGCAAAAAACCGAGGGTAGCTCTGAATCACCGAATATAGCTGCATAACGCCGAGTGGAGCTCTAAAACGCCGACTAAAGGATAGCTTTCACTCGGTCAGGCGGGTTAGGAAACTACTTCGGGTTTTGGCCGGTTCGCCGGTATTCCGAAAACCCGTAGGGTAAAGCTTGTCGGCCTTTCATATTACTTGGCAAGACTTGGCATATTTAATCCCAGTTCCGGCACGCAAAAGTATGGAATAACCTTGAGATCAACATGATCTTTACTAGACTGGAATATCTTGGCAATCCGGGGAAATCTGGGGTTCGCTGGTAAATTGCGGGGTAATAGATGCGTCAACAGACTGTGGTTGTTTGTATAAAAAGGATAGGTTAATGCAGTAGTTACTCCTTTATAATGAGAGTAAATTACCTTTTCAAACCTGGAACTATCTGGCTAAGAACTCTTATTTATTGATCCCATCGTTCTTAACAAAACCCTATGTCTTCCAACGATCGTGTGGCAGACCCTGGTGCTGGCCTGGCCGCAGTGGACGATGATAAGAAGAAAAATGCGTTCAATGCCGATAAGACCGAAGCCATAGAGCTTGCTGAACAGGGCAGTGTCAAGGATGTAGGTGTCAGTGCGACGACTATATCTGCTCGTGAGTCTGCTTTTGCAGAACTCGGTATTCCGGATTGGGAAGCCTTAGAGAAGAAGCTTGTCCGCCGGCTGGACATGACCCTTCTACCGACGCTCTGGCTTCTTTATGTCTTCAACTACCTTGATAGAGCCTCTCTTGGGTAAGCACTTCTTAGCTTTAGACGATCCTTGTGTACATATGACTGATCAGTTTACAACAGACAAGCTCGCCTGAGTACTCTTGATGAGGATCTCCAACTCGAGGGATCGCAGTTTGGGTCTGCCGTCTCTATTCTCAGTGCTGGGTACGCACATAGAATGCTTTCTTCTCTCCAGGACCAATCTAGCTAATTGCAAGTAATGGTCACCAGCTATGTTCTCGGCCAGGTCCCCTCGAATATGGTCATCGGAAAGATCCGACCTAGTCTATATCTTCCTGGTATGGCCATTCTTTGGTCTGGTGTTTCAGCGGCAATTGCAGGCGTTAAGACTTATGAGGGCCTGCTGGCTATCCGCTTCTTCCTTGGTTTGGTTGAAGCGCCCCTCTTCCCTGGCGTAAGTTCTACAAGGCTACACTTGACATCATATGTCTTTAACACAAAATGTATATGCTGACCTGTGACTACGTTCTTTTTCATAGGCCATATACGTTATGTCCAGTTGGTACACCCGCCGAGAGATTGCCGTACGAATTGCGATTATGTCGACTGGAGTCTCACTAGCCAACGGACTGTCAGGTCTGATCGCTGCAGCTGTCTTCAGTACACTCGAGGGTGCACGTGGTGTCGCCGGTTGGCAATGGCTTTTCATTGTGCTGGCTCTGTTCGGTTCAGCCTTCGCCCTTGTCGCCATATTCCTCCTTCCTGACTACCCTCAGTCTAATAGCGGAAGCGCCATGTGGAGTATGACGGAGGATATGCGCAAGGTTGCGCAAGTCAGGATCATTGCCGACAGAGTTTCTGAAGTCGAAATCAAGTCAACCATCTGGACTGGTGTTAAGCTTACAATCATCGACTACAAATTTTGGCTTCTTACTGGTATCAACATCTCCATCTCGGCTGCTTACGGCTTCTCCAACTTCTATCCAGCTATTGTCCGCGGACTAGGCTACGACAGGGTTACAGCACTTCTCCTCACGTTTCCGCCGTACTGTGTCGCTGCAGCCACATCAATTGCCGTTGCCTGGAACTCGGACCGCGTGGGA
Source organism: Fusarium sp. MBC 364 (assembly GCA_030777805.1). Lineage (NCBI taxonomy): Eukaryota > Fungi > Ascomycota > Sordariomycetes > Hypocreales > Nectriaceae > Fusarium > Fusarium sp. MBC 364. Next base: position 55,712 of record JAPFSC010000384.1, on the reverse strand, counting down.
GAACGTGGTTGGCACTTTTCGACGCCTATTGCCGTTGGCCTGGCTGGGTATGTGATTTGCATGGTCACGACGGCGACTGTTCCTCGATACTCGGCTTCATACCTGTTTATCGGAGGTCTATTCGGCGCCAACCCTCTGATTCAGACGTGGTTGTCCACCACTCTGGCTCGCACTCCTGAGAAGAAGGCTGTCTCCGTGGCCCTCTGCAACGTACTGAGCCAGATCGGTAATGTCATTGCGCCCTTCTTCTTTATTGATTCTGATGAGCCTCGATACCGGCTGGCATTTATCCTGATGTTTCTTATGGGAAGCTTGTGCATTTCTTTTGCTATGGCCCTTAAATACTGTCTCTGGAGGGAGAATAAGCGGCTGTATCGCGAGGCACAGGAGAATGGAACTCCTTATGTGCCGTACCTGCAATAAGGCAGCAACGGGTAGCAACAATAAGTGTTCTAGTCTTGTAAACTAAGTTTACCTAAGTTTGTACGTCGCAATACAAAGCTTCTCTATTGTCGCTTATCTTATGTACATTCAGAATACGACACTACCAGGAATCAGTCTTAACAGACGTTTTGCGGTCAACGCGAATAGTATACTTTGAGTCTTCCACACTCAACAGCGTTACTGTGACATCCCAGTCAGGCACCTCAAACGAGCTAACTGGCTTGTAGGCAAGAGACTTGCTTCCTTCCAGAGTCAAAGCCAGCGCAGCATCATTCTTGTCATCGAGGTTTCCGACACAGCCCAAAGTGCCAGGTGTAGCATCCAGAACACGAATAGGGCCACTGCCGCCTGCGATTCTCGTACCAACCTCAGTGAGTAAGACACCAGGAGCGCAAAGGTTCTTATCCAGACCATCAGCAGTGCGAACTTCAGCCACAAGAGCAGAAATCTCGCTGCCTGCGATCACGACCGCCTTCTTTCCACCATTGACAGCAAGGGGAGTAAGGACATGCTCCGTGCTGCCGGCCTCAAGAACGCAGTCTACAGCCTTATCCTCAATCCAACCCAAGCGATATTTGTCCCAGGCAAAATAGTCAGGCGCCATGCCTTCGGTCTGGGCCATGACACCAAAGCCTCCTGTATAAAAGCCTGCGTAGCTTTGGAATGAGTAATAATCTGGAAGACAGAAGGCATGACCCGTCTCATGAACCATGGTCATAGCAATGAGATCCCAGTCAGCGGCACCAAACGTCACAGTCTTCTTAGCTACCCGCTTACCCTGACGCGTCGAGACAGGGTCGTAGTAGGTTATAGAGCGAGACATGTAGTTCGCTGCTTGGCTTGTTGGAACCACATAAAGGACATCCACTTTGGGCGGGGGCGAGCGAGTACCATTGGCCGTGAAAGCATCAAGGGCGTCTTGGATATAACGATCATGATGCCAAATCCCAGCCCCTCTGCCTAGCCAGTCATACTCAGACGCCGCCTTAGGCATGCGGTAGTACTGAGAAGTGTCGGCCTTCATGTTCAGTTTCAGCTTATTGTAGCTAGACTTGGCATACCAGTCGACAGTTGGGGGCACCAGCTTGTCGTGTAAAGCCTTGAGCGAGTCGGGATCTTTATCTTCGGCATCTGGGAAATCCACGAACATTACAAAAGCCTGCAGAGTTCCAGTGCCCTTGACACAGCCGTCGCGGAAGTCGAAACCCATGTTAAACATGAAATCTTTAGGCGAGGGTAATTTGCATGTTGGCTTCCATATGTAGTCTCCGCGAATCGGGGCAGTGCCGTTGGTTGTGTCGTTGCCGCTGAGATCCTGGCCGAAAGCCGTGGCAGCCAAGGATAAAAGAACAGTGCCCAGCGCAAACATATTGATGAATTATCTTATTGCCTCCGTATGAATTTGGGCAATAGCGAATGAAGGTGACAATGGAATGACTCAAGGAGCACCAGTATATAAAGGAACTGAGCCTGACTAAAATAATCACGCTAAGGACGGGAGTCATCTTGAAGAGGGTTAGTCCCTATAGTCTCCGGCTGTTATTTTCTCGTATAGATTTTTGCCCAATGACAATTACTCAAAGGTGAAGAAAGGTGGGTTCTCTGAAACCGGGTTTAGAGTACCGAAATGACGCCAAGATGTCAACCCAGCACTGCGTTGTATACAATCGGCGGAAGCGAGCTGTCAAGTCGGTCAAGGTCAAGACTCAAGCCAGATCAGCAACTACCAACCATCTCCCGTCCATTCCAGCAGACGACTAGGATCCAGGCTATCCTTGAGTTTCTCGAACACGTGAGAACAAGTCTTGTGACAATACGACACGTCGTATCGTCCCATTCATCAAGTACTTCATTCCTCCCCCCAATTATCACGCCCAGTCCACCGTCGCATTGAGGATACTCCGCGACCTCACACTCGACTCTTGGGACATCGGTATAGTTTATCCCATATCTCTGTGCTCCTCTTGACCATGGAGCAAATCTCAGTCTCACAAAAGCTTGCTGGCGGACCAAGAAGTATTCACCGCTGTTGTGGTCAGACAGACTGTCGGAAGCTGGGATTCTTTCAGCTTTGTCTCCAGGGTGGATTGCTGCTATGTGGCGTCGGTTGGGTTCCGTGCCTGTAATGCCTGATTTGACAAGAACATAATTGGAAGCAATCAGGAGATCCAAGCGTTTGTAATATCTACTACGTAACAATTCAGTCAGAAGAGAGTCGCCATCATTAGTTAACCGAGTTCTAGACAGGGAAGTACATCAACCCTAGAATTCAATATCTCCATCTCTGAACGGAGGCTAGTGAGGATATTCTAAAAATTGTACGACTTGATGACTGACCTTCAAAAACCTTGAATAAATTTCACCAAATGCTGACGCTAAAAGAGGATTTCACGCCACAGAAGATCATGCCTTGCGCCACCCTGATTGATGCTATTCTAGTCACAGCTCTATGATAATATCAGCCTTGAATGGTGCACTTTTGCTATTATTCTTGTCTCTTATACCTAGCACTCCCATCTTGTCAATGTCCCAGCGCCAACAATTCTGTTCCACAAGCCTTCCTTCTTGTACAAGCACTATATTGAAATCCAGCTTAAATGATCCGCCACCATGGAAGGTGCTTATCATAATTCTTTTTGCAATTGCCGAAAGTGGAACAAGCCAAACATCAGCTAAGCCGTCACATTCTGCCAATCGGCTCAACGCCTTAGAGGTGTACAGACTTGATGAACGCCACGTATCGGACTTGAATCGCACAGACCCAACTGCAACATCTGGTCCAACATCTACGTTGGACGTGGGCACTTGGCTCACATGCCAGCAAGCGCAGATGCCGCTGACGTGGATACGCCAGCAACAATTACAAAAGTATCTTTTGTTACACAAAGTGCCTCCGATTGGGATAAGGAATCACCTACCGAGGTGATCGTCGGCGGTGTAGTCGCATCTGTGGCCATCATTGGTCTCTTTATAGTTATTGGTCTCTGCGTCAGTCGACGAAGAAAGCCCAAGGCCTCATTACGGGACAGCGAACATCCTGTCAACCCACTGGTCATACGCTCCACTCCTCGGAACATTGATCTACATGCACAAGGCGATAAGATAATCGCTTCTCATCACACGCAGATAACCTCGCCAATCTCCCCACTTGGGTCTGATGTGAGACCCATGTTCAGGTCGTCTTTGTCATCAACGGGTCAGGGTACACATATGTTTGTTTCCCCTCCTCCTGTCTATGAGACGCCTGCCCTTGAAGATTCATCATATGGGCAGTTCATCTATGAGGAGGAATGGGTAGCGGTCAATGCATGGTGTAATGTTACTGTCTTCTAAAGCAGTCTTCCAGGAGTCCGTCCTCAGCAGCTACTACTGCACGAGTCATGTGCTTTCTCAGACTTATATAGGCTAATGGGTTTATATTATTACTAATTTATCTTTTATCTCATCTCTATACTGAATCCTTGTCATGCTTATCATGCTTTGTGTAGGTCATCATCTCAACTAGGTCCACTGTGCTGGACAAACCTTCACTATTCTGTGTCTGAGGGGGCCTTGATTCGTAGAACCTATTATGGTTCTGGGATCTGGTGGTGTGAATTGCCGATCCTTTGTATCTCTCATCTGATGACAATGCATTGCTTGGGCGTGAGCCGACAGAGCTTCTCAGCCTTGGGAAAACATTGATCAAAAGCATACGAATATTGGGCATGCAAGCACACCAGATTCCAACGTTGACCTCGATCGCCGACCAGTAGCAAGCATCATAACCGTCCCCTGTGGTTGATATTAGTCCTGCTAGAACCAGGTGCGATAGAAAAGGCTACTTACATGTAGGATTGGAGGACTTGCCAAACTGGACGAGATAGCGAAGCCTTAGAATGCTTACAACAGTAACACTGAGTGAAGGTTAGCCGCTTGATCACCAACATTGTGTAGGTGACTTACAAAGTACCAACAATAAACATCATCGAAACTGCGACCTTCCTTCTCCAGTTCATTTGGAGAAACAGAACCTCGGAGAGTGGGATTCCCAACATCCACAGATCGAGAATAATAGTAATTCCAGCAATTGCCCAGGCTATGGGATTAACTCCAATGCATTGGCCCTCATGCAAACCATCCCAACCTTGCCAGAAATAACTAATAGGCCGACATTGTGCAATCGCTAGGATGTCAAAGATGATCATGCAAACGACTGATACGCCGATAGTGCTCCAGATAAGCATTCGCGTAGTGTTGCCAGGGAAGATGCGAAGATAGAAAGCTAAAACGCAGATCTTAATCGTGAATGTCTCAGTAGCGTAGAGAGCTTGTCCGACATAGAGATACTAGAAGCTGTTAGCCTTTCCTTCCTCACGGTTCATTACGAGTCACAAACCTTGAGGTGAGTTGTAATTGTTTCGGGGCTAAAAAGCCACATATCTTGACCAAGACCGTGTGTTGACACTGACATATCTGAGTTAGTAATGTTTCAAGTCATTGGGTGGGATTTGACCTACGTCCATAGATTACAACGGTGGAGTTCGCTATCGCCAAAAGCTATCATTAATGTTAGTAGTTTAAACATGTAAGGATGGCGAATAACTGACCAGACAACCGAATATGAGGTAATCGTCCACGTGAAGCCCAGATTTATATACCAGCTGGTCGTAGAGCCGAAGTCCAACTATAACTCCAGAGATGCTGATGATACAGGTAATCATCATGTTGATGCTCTGATGCTTGTCGCGCACGGGGTATTCGCAGGCTGTCGCGGTCACGTTCATCGTCGCTGCAGCTTGATTAGCACATATTATAACTCTTGGAGTGTTCGACCCACTCAGCATTTCTATGGGTTCACAATTGCTCTTGACGCAGCCCATGACGTCGGTTTTGAGCAGCGGATCATTGCAAAGACATGGTATGTCTACCCCACACGTAGATTTTGTCATGAGTTCTACGAGGCAAGGTGACTGAAAGGGAGATTAGTGATTCAGTCTTGGTTAACGGAACGGCAGCTGTTACGTACCGCACATCCTGGAAGTTGAGTGAGGAGGGCCGTGCTGTCCACGCAGTGTGCTCGACCAGCGAGCCACGTCCATATCAGTATTAAACTGAGGAGACGCATGTTTTGCTGAGATTGATTGTAGACAGAAATAAATGCGGTCTCAGGAATGGTTGGCGGTACATCTCATGCAGAGTTTAAGTAGCAAGTCTTGGGAACAGGTGGTCCGTAAATAGTTCGGGGCCCATGATAGATTAATGAAACGCAATGCTGAAAAACGAAACTCTAGAACGGAGAAGGCCCTGGTAAAAACAATAAACACGTGGGGATGGACGCTTCATAGATGAGCACTAAACTGTCTTTGTCACTAGTGTCATCGATCTTCCGTTCATACCGCAGCCCAACATAAGTTAGTGTGAAACCTGACCTCCTCAACTTGATCAAAGCTTTCTAGCTGAAGATCAAAGCGAAGTATAAAGCCGGCCCTGCCTCCTCAAAAGGGAAAGACAAATCCGACTCTTTGGCTCCTGTTTTACTTGCATTTCGGAGCTCCTCCAGTCCTCCACTTTATGGCTGGCCCTACGGTATGCTAGGTGGGCAAACCTTTGCCTCCGCAGCAGCGCGCACATCTTCCGCTGTCATTCTCACCTACATGCAAGTGAGATGTACTTATGGCAATTTGACCAGTAGCTCGGTTCCGATCTGCACCGACTGACTCTTGGCATTGGTTGAGTCTGTACTAGAGGAGAAGATCATCCGATAAAGAAATTTAAAGCAAAGGTTTTAGTCTTAGTCGGTTATTAAGGCACTTTCTAATTGTACATGGGCTGACTGGTGCAAAACAGGCTATCGATCTATTCTATGTCACAATTAACTGCTTCATCCTCAAATGTTTCACAATTGACTAACAGGGTAAAGTCTGTTTGGAGCTGTCTGGCCTTTGGATGACAATGACATTCTCCCGCCCAAACTGAAGGAGTTGAGCCCTGGGAGTTCTGCAGGCTACCCTGACTGCAGATCCTTGTGTGGAGTGATGAGTGTTTCCATCTGTTTAGTCCCACCGATCTAAACAGAGGACCACGAGTGGGTCACCTAGCTCAACACAGTCAGTATTTGGACCAGCTGTTCTATCAGCCAAACGCTAACAGACATTTTTGTGGGTTTGTGGCATCATGGTTGGTTCTTGATAGATTCGCGACTCCACCCGGCGCTGTCAAAGCGTAGCACTACGCAATCGAATGATTCAGAGAGCTTGTTGAGGAAATTGATTGGTTGTTAATTCCCGGGATTGCCGGCCTTGGCGCTGGTATGGAGGTGAGCAAGTATTTCTGTCTGGAGGTCAAAGCGAGGATTTGATAAGGAGGACCGACAAGTACCTCAGCTCGCTCGGACTGCATTGTTTATGGTCATTGGCGCGTCGGTTCCCCTTGTGTGTCCCACTCTCACGCTGTCTGAGTTCAACAAAGATCGCACGCTCTCTATAGGGTAGTGATACAGATAAATGCAGCCAAGCAGGCGACAGGTTCTTCCACATCAGGATCTGTTCACTCTTGTGACTTTGCTTATGTTCTTCTTTCTAATTTATAATGTATCTCTTTAAAAAATTGGTTCTCAAAGTCGGATTGATGATGATCAATGCACGAGAGAAATAATTCTCTTTGTTAAAACGTTTCCTCCACTCCATGCGCTTCACAGCCCTATGTTATCTTTACAGTTACAATATGAAATTGCATTTGTACAACCTCCAGCTGTGTTACAATGTTTCGGGTATATTAGTGATGTTTCTAAAAGCCTTGCTTCACTAGATGATAGATCCAGGTTATAGAAATTCTCACAACCTAGGCAACGTCATCTGCGCCTATGACTGACTCAGCGGATATAAGTTACTCTGAGTTCCGTATAGTTGTTATTCGCAGTTGCATCCCCATACTATGACAATCCAAGATTGAAATCCTTTCTATCGGCAAACGGCAATTGCTTCGTAGCAGTAATAATACTGAGACTTACACTAGCTAAATTAACAGAGATGGACTATTGTATAGTATTACTTTAGATGATGTCATGGGGTATAAGAGCGTAGGTATACATAAAATGCTTAACTCTACGCAATCTTATGCATATTCAAAGCCAGGCATGGAATTATTATTTTCCATAGACCACTCTGCAACTTATCTGTCAATACGAGCTCGATACGAGGTCGCGTCCTTTATCAGCTGGCTTTACCGCTTCTCTATTGGTCGGGACCCATCTTAAGGAAATCACGTTCGATGCCAACCCCGGCACTTCTCTTGCGCATCCTTGCACAAAAAGACACAGCGTAGCATGGGAAGAACACGAGAAATAGGAAGGCTATCGTGAATAATAAAGCAAGCATGCCTTCTTTCTCTTAGCTGCTTCGGAGGAAACTTGACCCTCAACTACTGTTTTCAGTATGTCTCTGAGATTGCTTCAATTGAGCGTGGCGACTGCCGCTCTCGCTACATCTGTCAGTGGCCTCGCTATACCTGGCGATGCTTTCAGCATTGATGCCTTTACGCCTTCCACTCCAGAAGAATTCGACCCTGCGGCTGAGTTGCAAAGGCTCGAGGCAAAATTCCCTGTTGTCTCAGGTGGTAATACTGTCAAGGCGCGTAGCTACAAACAAGCAGGTTCCGCGAAGGTGAAGCCTTCCTCAACTGGCTTGTCATTCTTTGTCCCCACTGTTATCGGAAATCAGACATTCGACCTTATCTACGACACTGGCTCCGCTGATTTGTAAGTACCTGGTCTCTCGAAATCCTGTTACATACGGACTAACATCTGTCGCTCAAGATGGGTGTACTCCAACGAGTCATCCCCATGGCAGAGTCTCGATCATCCCACCTACGTGCCGACCTCATCATCAGAGTTGCTGCCCAACTATACCTTTGCTATCCAGTACGCTTTTGGAGACGAGATCAGCGGAGTGGTGTTTAAAGACACCGTCAAAGCAGGTTCTGTCATCGCCCAAAAGCAAGCCGTCCAGGCCGCCGTTATCAACCCAGTGGATACCAACACCGATGGCATTCTTGGTCTCGCATTTTCTACTATCAACACTGTCAAGCCCGAAAAGCAGACCACTTTATTCGAAACTCTTATACCCACTCTCAAAAGGAAGCTGTTTGCTGCGAATCTTCGAGCGGATGGCAAGCCGTCATCCTGGGACTTTGGATATATCGATAACTCCAAGTTTAAAGGAAAGATCGGCTACACGTCCGTGACTAGTACGAAACACTGGCAGATGAATGCTGGTTCCTACGCTGTAGGCAAAGGTTCATTCAGCGACAGCAAGAAAACAGTCGGGGAGGTTATAGTTGACTCCGGCACCTCCCTTGTCTACCTTCCCGAAGCTGTGGTCAACGACTACTACAGCCATATTAAGGGATACAAGCTCACCGACGGACGATCGCATACATTTCCATGCAACAGCACCATTCCCGACTTGCATTTCAAGACTGAAGGCATGACGCTCACTATTCCGGGGCGAGATGTCAACTACACGATTTACGACCCTAATGTCAAGACCTGTGCTGGAGGCATCACGACTCAGCTGAACGGAAAATACTCAGTGCTGGGAAATCTGTTTATGAAGAACTACTATGTTATTCATAGTCAAGAGGAGGCTACACCGAAGCTTGGATTTGCCGCGCATTAATTGTTTGTACGATGTGCAGGGAGGAGCTGTGGGATGTAGCTAAACTAACTTGGCCTGGATCCCTATGAGAACTTTCAAGTACTCTACTAAGGATATCGCAGGTGAAAGAAGGGAAAGTTATTGCGCTGTATATATTTCTGTGACTTTGATCAATTACGTTAGAATACATTGTTACAATTAAATTAAAACTACAACAACTCGTCAGGCTAGCCGACTCTACAAATGTATCATCGTCAGAACAATGTATCTCAGCTTAGTGAAATCAATTCAGCCAACTTCAATTTGTGAGGCTCCAAATCACTCTATCAATCAACACAAAACCACATTTACTTGAGAGACTAGAACAAGGGTGACAGGCAAAATTTCACTGTTAGACCCCACCGATGTACCAAGCGATTTAAGTAGCTGGCAAAGGTTATATAAAAGTACAACTTAAACTAACTTAATAGCAAAGTTGTTCTTAACACAAGCGCCAACACGTCCAACTACTGCGAACGGCGCCCTACCGTCCACAGCATCATAGTAACGAACAGGAACGGTCCACTCTTTATCACCCGACGAGATAAGCACCTTCTCAGTCTTCCACGCTTCTGGTGCTCCCACGATAACGATCTTGTCAATGTTCACCTTTTCCATAGACTGAAGCCATGCGCCAGCTTTGATTGATGCAACGTCACGACCATCAACTTCAGATGAGGTAAATGTGTTCTCGGCCTTACTGAAGACGAATTTGCGATGGATGTACTGATCGTTTTGGTACTCAAAGGAATCACCGTCGTCAATATACAAGTCTCCTTCTGCAGTGGTGCTCTTCCCGACGGCCACAATTAGAGTGTAGTCATCGAACTGCATAAGCTTACTAGAGCGTCTCGGAATATCGCGACGGGGGAAGATATGCCCGCCGCGCATTAGAAGTGCCATCTTGTCCAGGGGCGTGTCAACAATCAACCGCTTGCCTCTGAAGGTAGATTGTATCTCGTAGGTGAAGTAGTTGTAGTATACTTCGTCGTCAGGAATGTAAATCTCCACCGAGACTGCATTGTTCTCAACAGTCGGTTTGTGAAGTAAACCAGTCGTACCAAGGAACAGCTGGTTGTCAAGGTCGAAAGACCCTTCTTCTGACGGATGAGTGTAGAACATGGGCTTTACAATTGGACTTCCATCCTTGCTGGCATGATAGAAGGCGGTATACCATGACGGCAACAAGGCATAACGAAGACGCAGCGCAGCAGTAACAATAGAACGGTACGGCTCATCCATGAGATGAGGTTCGCGACGGCGAGTGTCAATATGAGCGTGGCCACGAAAGAAGGGATAGAAAGCGCCGGCCTGATACCAACGAACGTACAGCTCTGGATCAGGATTCCCGAAATAGCCACCGACATCAGGGCCGGTAAAAGGAAAGCCAGATATGCCCATACTCAGGATCATGGGAAGTGAAACAGCAAGGCGACCCCAAGAGGCTTGGTTGTCGCCGGACCATGTCGCGCCGTAACGCTGGGAGCCCGAAAAGAAGGAACGGGTAAGCACAAATGGCCTGCGGAGCTCACCTTCCTTTCGGCTCATCATGGCGTGATAGGTCGCATTGTGAAAGGTCATGCCATTGAGATTATGTAGGTCGCGATGTTCCCACCCACCAAAGTGCAGGTTATCCTTTGGCATAGTGATTTCTGGGCCATTGAAGACAGACGGTTCGTTCATATCATTCCAGACAAATGTATTTTCCATAGTGCCCTTGAAGACGCTATAGTCGAACAGACCGTTCCACCATTTAATAGAAGCAGGGTTGAAGCAATCGATCCAGTGCGATGCGCCCGGCCAGCAGTGACCTTCGAAGATATCATCGTCTTTGGTATGGACAGCTAAGTCATTCGACTTGAGCTCTGACACGATATTGTAGTCATTCGTATTCTTGAAGTGGGGATCGATAATCACAATTAGCTTGCGGCCGAATGAATCGAGCAATTTGCCCATGCTAATTGGATCTTTAAACATGCTTGGTTCCCATGTGAACCATTTCTTGTCAACCGGGTACTCAATGTCCAACCAAATGGCATCATAAGGAATCCTGAACCTATCCATACCGTGGCCTACGTCCTTGACATCATCGTCAGAGACGTAGTTCCATCGGCATTGATGGTAAGCAACCGAGAACTCCTGAGGCAGCGCTGTGGTACCTGTCAGGGCAGTATAGTCCTTCAACACATCCTTGGGAGTTGGCCCGAGGAAGAGGAAGACGTCGATCAGGCCAGCCTCTGAGATCCAGTGCGTGTTGGTGTTTTTGTTCGTCTTTGTAATGTCAATCCAAGTCTCGGCTGCGTTCAACCAAAAGACGCCGACGTGAGAGTCCTTGCGATGGGCCTGCATAAAGGGAATAGAACCGTACAAAGTCATAGGGCTATCCAACTCATACTCAAAAACATCCGTGTTGTATAGTCGGTAAGGCTCTGAGTACTGGGTGCCTCGTGTCTCTTTTAGCGCCATCGGACCTGCGTGCTCAGGGATACCATACACATGCTCATACCCTGTGAAAGTAATGTCGAGCGCAACACTCTCAGGCCCCCGTGGTTTAGAGTCAGTATTGCCTCCAAATGTCTCCTCCCACCAAGTCGACTCGTCCTCGCCCCCGATAGGCTTTTGTTCTGCGACGTCAAGATCTTGTTCAATCTTGGGGCGCCAATGTTCCATGTTAAGCATACCCTGATCATTCAACTTGATCTGAGAGACACCTCCCCGCTTCAAGTCAATTGAGAAGGGCGAAAGGCTAATGACCGCCTCCAAGTTGGAAGACGGGCCATACTGGACAGCAATCTGGTCGTCGGTCTGTTTGGTGATCTTTGCATCCTTATCCAAGGCCAGACTACCCACGGTTGCGAGCCTTTCCGCTTCATTATAGCGTTCCATTCTCGCTTTACTACCATGGCGAAGCTTGATCTGTCTGTTCCTTCGTATCTGCTCATCGATCGTTACGCGTGCGGTCCCTGATTCGAGAAAAGAAATCGTGATTGGGAGATGTATCGGTTCATTGTTTTCGGTTATGGTCTTTAAGATAACGGCTGAGAGCTGGCCGTCTTTGAAAGAAATGCTGTCTGGCTTGACATTGTATGGCGCAACCCAGTTCGATCCCTGAGCGGACACGTTGTCAGCGTAGAGTCGGTTTCGCTTGCAGAAGCCAGACTGGTGGCATTTCTTGAAGTCATTCTCCCTGACAGACACTTTTGATACAGGTTAGTATCAAGCTCCATCGAGCGTAGCACCTCCTCGTATGTTCATACCTGCCTGTGGTATCAAGAACGCGATTAGAAGCACAGAGCTGAGAAGCCCCCAGGCGAATGACTTCTCTGACTGCATTGTCAATCGCCTTATTGAACCGACAGATGCGTTCAACTAATAGCGGCGTGATATAATAGTTGCAGCAACGGTGACAGAATGATATGCCGTCGCTTGAAGTAGCTGTTCATGTGTGTTGTGATGTTGCTTCTGGAAAGCGATTGTTACTTCAACTCTCCCTGGGGTGGCGGAGACCATCTGACTCTCGGAGATACAGACTTGGAATGTTGCGCGGAGTTACTGAATAGAGTATAGCAGTAAATTAACCTCTTCTTAATAGGCAAGTGCTGCTTGCAGTTAAGTTTGATGTGATTGGTTGTTAGATATTTCCGATTCCGACTGGAGATGAAAATAAGAGATACCGGGGGTGGACAGGTCCGACTCCGACTCCGACTCAAATTACAAGGATAATACTGATAATTGAGGACGTATGACTTTTGTTCCCACATGCATAAGTCTGGCATAACTTAAATGACATTGTAATGCAAAATGCATTTTAGACTGCTATGGATTGACTATTAATACTCACTGCGGAGGATGCTTCGACATGACCTTTCCCAATGTACTTATCTCCTTTATCTTGTAAAGCTCATTGACAGCATCATCATGGTTAGTACCATCGAACACTATAACAGGTGTCGGATCTACTTTCGAGGGCTATAAACAATGTACAACGGAGATTTACGTGGCTCTTGACTGCAGCCACATGCAGTTAAGTCTTACAGTCATGGCAACAGAGTAACATCTCGTTCTCTGCTATTACTAGACCCGATTTGTTCAACGTATAATACAAATGAAGAACCAGGTATGACTTTACATCGTACCGTAAACAATAATTTGAAAAACGTCACAGGAGGGTAATAATGTGGTCGATGGTAGTAAATAACTCTGCTGAAATTTTAAAAAACTAAATATAAGTACTATAAAGACAAATAGCCCTGTTCTACATGGTAGCCTCATCCTCCATGCCCTCACGGAGGATCTTGACCTGCTTCTTCATCTCAACCCAAAGGTCCAGTTTGTCCAGGTCATCTTCGTCAGGTGTTACTTCGGAGCTCTGGCCGTCGTCCACCAAGACCCAGGCCGCCTCGCAACTCGCCTTTGCTGGCTTCCTCTTGGACCGTCCAGCGATAGCCAACAGTGCTGCTACGAATGCTTCCTGAATATAGGCAAAGCTGAACTTGTCCGTGATCTCAGCAATCGCTCTACACAGCTTGTCCGGGAACTCGATATCCTTGTTGGACTTGAGCTTCTTTTGCCAGAAGTGGCAATATGCTTCGCGTTGGTCGAGGTTCGGGTCGGGAAAATAATACTTTCTGTCGAATCGAGAGGGGCGTTTCTAGTAATTCAGCAAGTAACCATACTAAGTAACGGAGAATAGCTTACCGCAATTCCGGGATCCAAGTTTTCCAAGTGGTTGGTGCTGGCAATGATGAATATCCCATCATTCTCTTTCAGACCATCAACCTCATTTAAGAAGTAGCTCCTAACGTCGGGCGTGACAAGTGAATCAATGTCCTCAAAAACCAAGTAGCAGGGTGCAAACTCTCTCGCCTTTTCAAAAATCATGTGAAGAGAGGACTGTGGCCCCATCCACGATTCCAAGCTGCGAACGTAGACGGTGGGGATGGTTGGAGTTCTGTCCGCCAGCATATGCATGGTAGCTTTGATACTGATCGTCTTGCCATTTCCCGGAGGGCCGTGGTAGATGAGACCTCGCTTCCAAGGAACACCGAGATCCTTGTAGGTCTGCCTGGATTCGAAAAAAGAAATGTGATCGTTGATGAGTTGCTTCTTCATTTCTGGGTCCAGAATCACAGCATCCCATGTCGCCTTTTGGGAGCTATTCCAGAGCTCTCTATCCTTGAAGAAGTCGCCTTGGTCAAACACCCATACTTCGTCATGCAGATCGGTTGCCCATGACCCGGTGGCAAGTACAAGCTCCTCGGCCTTATGGACGTTCGCTGTAAGGATGTAATAGTTCTTGACCTGTGGATAGGCCTCCGAACCATCACGACCGTCGACTAAGTAGACGACAAATTCTTCGCCTTCCCACTGATACAAGAATTTCCCAAAGATGACAGCCTCGCCCAGTTGTCCTTTGTTGCCATTCATTCGTCTAGCGGGTGGTAGGTAGACGGTCATCTCGAGCGACGACGGAACGTCGCCCTTGTCGTGGATTGGATGGAAGGTTGCGTGGCCAGCACCGGCAAAAGCTAGGAGATTACACTGATACTCTTCGACCACAATGAGGTCAAGCCCAGGGTATTGTTTCTTTAGAGCTGAGGTGAAGACCGAATCGGTATTGATCCGTTTGGCGTTTGAGTGTTCAAAGTATGTATCAGTGGCATCATCACCATGGCCTTTCGCTAAGCGAAGAGCAATACTTGGAGTCTTCGTTTTACCATGTCCGCGGTAGACATGGTACGTCGGATCCAAACGGGTGACAGGTGGCGCTGGTTGTACCGGGCGCTTTGAATTATGAGACTTATCCATCTTGTTGGAGCAGCAAGGTTAGTGACTATATCTTGCAATAACTTCCTGAAGACCGATATTAATCGAAGAGTATGATGTGCTTTACAAAAGCAGCGGCCAAGGGCAAAGAGGGGAAGAAGGTCAATGTATGCTGCGCCTGCCTGCTGATCAGACCTGTGATTGGATAGTTATGCCTAAACGCCATACCTACGTAAGCTGATTTAACTGGAAACGGCCGAAGCAAGGGACCCCTGCTCGGATATTTCTGGATCTGAGCGGGGATTACAAGGAACAGACATTTCATCTGAGAAAGGACAATACTATGGTCCAGCTTCAATCAAATACATGCTTTAAAATTCCGTCTCGTTACTGTTTTAATTATCCTAACGAAAAGTCCAGGAAGGTCAGACGTGAATAGCTATAAATGGAATTTGTGTAACAATTATCCTGATCCAGCCCGATATAAGAACGAATCGCCTCTTAAACCTCATCAGAAGGCTGTGCTAGATAACTCCCTCCTACAGTCAATCTCTGCCTCAAGCAACTTAGTTACATGGTCGAAATCCTCTCCTGTTGACTTTCCCCTCTTGAATACCGCTGGGCTAACTACCAACCCTACATCCCCAGGTTTCTGGGCATGTCCGATTGTCTCATGGTGTTGTGTTGCACGGAACCGCCACGTCACACGTCCAGGATGGCGACTAATCTCGCGATCCAACGTAAAGGCTTGGTAAATGATTGTAGCGAGCTGATCTCGAAGGCCGTCCTCCTCTTCCTTCTTTATCAGGGTCAAAAGCGTGTTCATGATTCCCTGGGCATGCTGGGATGATTTGTGTTTGATGTAATTGTCGACTCTCTCTGTGTCAATATTCTGAAGGAACAAAGCGGTAGTGGTAGCCCTCCAGGTGTGAAATCTCCGCTCAGCGTCAGGTTCAGGTGAGAACAACCGACCTTCGTGACCAATTCTCTTTGCTACAGGACAAGGTTAAGATAAGATTGCCGAGTTGGGAGGAATGAACTCACGAGGCCGCAGTCTAAGCCATACTTGATACAAATGATTGGAGTCCTCCGGGCCAAGCCATTCAAACTTGCCAAAGACCTCTTCTACGATCACATGCCAGATGAAAGCTTGGATAGCCTTGTGGCAGTGAGCTGTTGAACTGAAATAGTCATGATAACTGTGTTCCGAAATGGCCTTGAGGTGGCAGAGATAATGCGGATGAAAGGCCAATTCATATCTTGGCGAGAACCTGCCGTCAAAGTATTGAATCGAAAAGTCGCGAATGACAAGCTTTAGATGTTCGATCTGCCGAACCAGATACTCATCTGTTATCTGGTAGAACCCTTGACTATTGGCCCTGAACCTGTCGAGCTCTTTAGCTGTCTTAACCCAGCGCTTGCGCAAGTCCGCTACATCTTCTTCTCTGCACTTCAGGTCTTGCTTGAGGTTGTCGCACTCTTTCTGAAGTTCTTGAAGCCTCTTGTCTTTATTCTCTAGCTTGGCTCTGAGCGTGGCTAGGATTCCTTTGACGAGAGGCTGAGGTTGCGCTCCTTGGTGATTGCTCGTGTCCATGGCTTCTACGGGTTGGATAGTGTCGCATCGATGCTCCTGTACTGGGATATACGCACTGCGCATTTCTGTGCTCACTTTGAGTGCTTCGAATACATATACAAGGAGCGTCGGGGTAGGCAAGGTTAAGCGCTCACTATTGGGAGCCTGATTGACTAAGACCGGGAGCTTGGACTCCTTCGTTTGTTCTGCCCTCTGTCAAATAATCGGTCTGGTCAGATGAGGCCTAAAGAAAATAAAGGTATAGATGTTATAAACGGCAGCTCGTATCTGTCGGGTTTCAGAGTGAGGCTCGGAGACACTGTACCCGGGCGACAGGAGCATTTGATGAAATGTGGCCGCCTTCTGCCAACTGCGGCAACGATGAACAGCCTTGTTATTCAATGCGTTTTTATGACTCAACCTTGGTTGAAAATCTGCCACATAATAAGCAGCCACATGAGATCATACGATCTTTTGGGTGCGGTCTTGGAGAGGGTGGTCAGACCACCGGAGCGAGATGGAGGGTAGGATGAAAATCAGGCAGAATGTGCAGATGCAGTATAACAACCAATGAAAGTACCCTTAGTTGAATTTCAATAACAAGCAATATTATGCAGATCTTCGAATGAGGGTACGCATCAAAACAGTTGCCTGACCAAGCCCAGTTTGTCTCTGAAATAGAGACTGAAGCCTGACGAAATCCATTACTGCAACTCTCCAAATCGGGTTGTCCAGCCTTAATTCTTCCTAACATCTCATCCACTCTTTTTGCACGCTCACAGCCTGATTGTCAGATGCTCGCGCATCTCGCAAACAAGGCTCGGACCCTCCGAAATGTAATAGGCTGCGTGGCAGGCCAGTGAGTCTCCCGTCATTGTAACTTGACGTCTTATTGCTTACATCGAAACGACATGGCTTACAGGGTACAGGACATAAAGTTCGGCTCTCACTTCGCGAATAAACATATTACTCTCGAATGTTTCTTGTTATCCTCGAATTTCACGGATTGACACCCCAACCGAAACTTATCTCTAATACTAAAAATGACCCATTACGATCGTGAACGAGTCGCTGAGCTAGACAGTGAATATGGCGATAACAACGGCATTCTCGTCATAGGCATTGACTTTGGGACTACGTAAGTTACGGATATTAACAAGTACTTCCAGTCACTGACTCGGAATAACGTCTAGATATTCTGGCGTCGCATGGGCTAGCCAGGCCGATTTCGAGCATCAGCATATCAACCTGATCACCTCTTGGCCAGGGTGCGGCCGCGAAGAAGGTAAAGCGCCAACTGAAGTCTACTACGAGGATGATAAAGTCAGTTGTGGATTCGACATCGATAGTGACACCGATCCTATCAAATGGTTTAAACTTCTCATTCTAAAAGACGAGGACCTAACTCCCGAGCTACGATCCTCTGAGTTCCTGCTGCGTGCGCGCCAGATGATGCGACAAAATGACAAGACTCCCTTTAAACTCATTTCAGACTATCTACGGATGCTATGGAAACACACTCTCAATACCATCACCAAGGACCGTGGTTCAGCGGTGGATGCATTGCAATTTCACGTTGTCATCACTGTTCCAGCCATCTGGAAAGACTATGCGCGACAACATATGATGGAGGCAGCTAAGAAAGCAGGCATCCTAGACCGTCGAACCGCCGGGAGAACACGGCTCACTTTCGTTCCTGAGCCGGAGGCTGCAGCTCTAGCAACTCTCTGTGAGCCGGGGAGGCGTATCAGGTTCAACGATGTCTATCTCGTCTGTGATGCAGGTGGCGGTACAGTTGTCAGTGTGTCCCCATCAAGTATTTGACAGAGACTAACTTAGTTTGCTTAGGACTTGATTACTTACAAGATTACATCAGTCAACCCGGTATGCTTAGAAGAGGCTGTTGAAGGAACTGGTCAGTCCATCGTCTATCCCAGTGTCGGGAGCCAATTCTATCCATACTGACCTCAAATAGGTGGACTATGTGGAGGAATATTCATTGACCAAGACTTTGAAGTTATCGTCAAGAATCGATTGGGCCGAAGGTGGGATAGGCTAAGTAGAGTAGGCTCGAAGGAGCTTCTCAGAGGAGAATGGGAACATTCCATCAAACCTCAATTTTCGCCAACCGGTTCCCGTAAAGAATATCTGGTTTCTATTCCAGCTGAGGCCTTCGACCAGGGTAAGGGCCTTACGGATATAACTAAGGAGCCCCACATCAAGAAAGGCCGCATTCACTTTAAAGAGTAAGTGAAAGGTGAATCTCTTGGAGTCTCCACCTCTGATGTCAGCTACAGGTCCGACATCAAAAAGGCATTTCTAAAGGTTTTTGATAAAATCGATGTATTGATTGATGCCCAGGTCGACAAGGCACAAGAAAAGGGTCTTGATCTAGATGTTGGTTTTGTATCTGTCCCCGACGACTTACCATGGCCTAACAGACTGGTATATAGGGAATCATGCTTGTTGGTGGCTTGGGCTCAAGCCCATATCTATACCAGCATCTAACGGAACGACACAAAGAAGCAGAAATAAGAATTTTGCAGTCCACAGGAATCAGGCCGTAAGTATATTCCGCATATAACGAACATGCACTGATTCTAGAATGATCAGGCGCACTGCCATATGCCGGGGAGCCGTATACAAAGGTTTCCAGTCAGCAAACTTTCTCGACGACACTATGCGACTGCCCATCGTCGTTACGTCAACTATATCCAGAGCCAGTTACGGAACCTCATACCACGCGCACTTCGTGGAAGGGCTTCACCTAGACAAGGATAGATACTGGAACGATCTGGAAGAGTCGTTGGAGGCAAGGAACCAGGTACAGTGGTATCTTACCAAGGTGAGTGATATCTATCTCCTTCAGTTTCCTGCAGATATTGATTTAATTTCCAGGGTGAGAACGTACCAACCAAAGAGACGGTTCTTCATGAGTTCACCCAGTCATACGCCAAAGATGATTTTGGTAATACTTTTGAGATAGGTCTCTACCGATGCGAAGAAGACTTTCCCCCACCGCGAAAGGCAGATACTGTAAAGCGACTGGCGACCATTAAGTGTAAGACAAGCTTTCCATACTCCGACTTCAAGGAGCGTCGAAATTCAAAAGGCGTAAAGTATATAAAGATGCCATTTCAGGTCCAGATGGTTCCGTCTGGTGCAGCTATCAACTTTACTGTTTTTGTAAGTGGGCAGATGGTTGGTTCGTCCCACGTCAATATCAGCTACAGCTAGGTTTAGCATAGTTTAGCGGGTATGGTTGTTTCAATTAATGGTCCCTTTTTGCAAGGATTTATTTGTGATAGAGCACCAGTTAACTTATTTACATATATACTTGGCTATACGGCTGAGACCAGGGCAATTCAGGGTGGTGCATGTATTAACACATAGCTTGTATAACTGACCCTGCATCGACTTAGTGATGATTGATGTAGAATTGTAAAAATGGAAAAGATGGATGAAGCGCCCTCACTTCAGAATGGATATTGTGGATCAGACTTTTAGGAACCCCACCACACGACTCGGACGGCCGATCCATAAGCAACGATAGATTGCAAAAAGCAGGTCTCGGAGGGAGTCGAACCCTCGCTGGCGGAATCAGAATCCGCAGTCATAACCGTTAGACCACGAAACCATTTGCTTTAACGTGTTCGTCGAAATTATTATCAACACTCATCCCCAATGCGGTTCTGACTAGAGATGCTATTTCAGAGTAGCAAAAAACTGTAATCTTTCCGACTAAGACATCTTTTGGAAAGTGAACCACTGGGAGTTTTTAGAACAGCCTTATCTAGCTATTGAATCTAGATACATTTCAGCTGCTGACCCTATCGCATCATCCCGCGGTTCTGTTTGTACATAATCTATGCTTCATAAACTCCAAGGCCTTCATAAACATGACCCACTATAGACTTCAGAAACTTTTCTATGTAATCTTGGTCGTGATATTGCATGTTGAAAACGCCAGAAAGCTCAATTTTCCCGCCCCAACATCCAAGGAAAGTTGCGACACCCGCACCGATAGGTTGGCTGGCGGCCCAAACGTCAGTGAGCTCAAAGACGTCGCTAGTTGCATTTACCATCGATGCAATGTTGCCAATAGAGGAGAGAGCGACAGGGCAAAACGGAGGGCCTGAGGCAGCATATGGATCTGATCCAGGTGGGGGAGAGAGAGCTTTGAACGTCTGTGGGGCCAGGGAAATTTGTTCATACGCTTGTCCTGGGATCGGCTTGACTTGGTTGTAAAAGTCACGAACTCGAGTGGCCACAGAATGCAGCTGACTTGGTTTATACTCGTTGTCATCAGCCAAGGCAGGTACATCCAGATCAATGCCTAGTGCCTGAGCAGATACCGTGTGAAACGCAGCAGCTGCATGATCAGGGCCGTTGTAAGGCTGGACACAGTATGGACGGAGGTTGATCATGGCATGATTGACGTAGCGAACAGGGTAAGAGTCCTGTGTCCGAGGTTGTAGCTCACAGAGAGCCATTGCCAGAGCTGAGGTAAAAACATGAGTCACGCTGACTCCTGGCGCGATGATTTTGCAGTTGGCTAAGATCTGGTTCGAGTCACCTTTGGGAATCGAGACGGCGACGCGCTGAACCTGGTCGGTATTGGATAAAGAGCTGGGAGGGAGACTTAGCAGGGCCGGATGGTTATAAACCTTGCCGTTCTCGCTTTGTAATTCCTTAAAACGGTGCATTTGGGTGTCTGATAATGAATCGGGGATAGAACCCGCGACACGTAGAGACGGCGAGAGTCTGGTATCGAGCTTGCCATCGGGCAATGGGTATACATAATCGGTCGACTGTCCATAGATAAGAGCAGCTTGGGTGAATAGTTGATTGATCAATTGAAGGACACCAACGCCGTCGGTAGTATCGTGAGGGCATCGGAGGAAAACTGTCTGGCGTGGTGCATCGTGTGTGGACTTGACAAGATAAACGGTCGGAAGTTCAAAATCGGGCGCGTCGTTGTTGAACCATTCCTGTGCGTCTTGGCTTGAGTCAATTGTCTTGAATGTCAATTGCAACTAGCAGTCCACATCTTCATTGGTCTGGAACGGTCTGTAAACCCTTTTCCATCTGCCATCACCGTTGTCACGCTCTATGCGAGACCCCAGTGTTGGGTGCTTGTAGCGAAGGAATGTCCACGCGTTTCGCATAGCATTTTCGGTGCGATCTCCATGATCAATATCGGAAGTCTTGACTTGAAAAGATGCACAGCCCGTAATGGGATAACAGCCTTGGCCCTTCTTGGTAAAGAGGCGATAGAAGTCCTCGCACTCGTCGATATCACGCTTCCAAACACCTCGCGGTGACTCTTTCCATGCAAATTGACTAGATGAGGTTGACGACATTTTGATTTGAAGTATCGTCTGAGTGTCCAGTGTAGGTAAGAATAAATTGGTTTGGTTGAGGATAGTGAGTTGGAGAAAGGTTAAAGAGGTGACCGCCCCAAGGAACTAACGCGAGATCAGATTTATATCAAGAGCCAAACAGGGCACCTGTTGCATTCATGTTCATTTCTCTGCTGACCTTGGCAACAAGAATGAACGTTTGCACAGTCAAATGTATCCTGTCGTCCCCTGTCGCCGTTCTCGCCAATCAAACAACACTGCTTTGGTGATAAGGTGGAGATTTAAGCGAGCCGATACATCTAGCCGTGAAAATTGCATGGCTCAGGGCGCTGAGACGAGCGGCAAATGAACCCGATAGGGTAAAGATCAGGCACGTTTCTTTCTTATCATACTTCGGCAATTTTCGCAATCTTAATGATGACAATCGTACAGAAGGGGTGTGCAAATACGGCTTTGAGAATGCTAGGCATTACTTGAGCGTGTAGTAAAGCTTAAGCAATTATGAAATGAATGCCAAAAGATATTGTGACAGCATAAACTAAAAGTTGGCCTCAAAATCCTGTTTATTTCCTGTCCGCTGTGGTTCAGCTCAACAGCGCTTCGCAGCGCTGATTTTGGGTCAGCAAACCAACGGCTTGATGAAATTCTCTGTTGAGATACACAATATGAAAAGAGAAACGAAGCTCTGTAATACATTTTATCACGATTCATAGAATAGCCATGGATCGTTTGCCTACATAATCAAACTGTGGTAAATTTCAGTTATGAGTGCTGTCCGCTATAGGGTTGGTCTCGGAAATTCAGTTCTTCCCCGCTACTCCTATTCTTTGACAGCGGTTCGCCATGGCGACACTCACTGGAAATGGAAGACTCTGAGATTCTTCGGTGATTCAATTGTTTCATAGAGCAGAGACTTTACCGAAGTTCGGCCAAGCCTCCATGCAATTGAGCTTTTTCCAATGATTCTATCAATGTGTCACGACTCCATTGACATAGGGTTTCTGACCTATGTGACAATTCTCAGACATTATGACTCCAATGCTTACACGGAACCTTCTTTTTGCCCTATCATAGCCTGACTCACTCACTCACCTGCCACCTTAAATACTCTCGCTGTAGTGTTTGTTCTCACATCCCAAGACCTTCCCTGCAACAACGCTCCCCAGCAAAAAAAAAAGCTGCTCTTCTCCATCATGGCAAACAGAAATATTAATCCACAGATCAAACCTCTTCTCCCTCAAATTAACCCCCTCCCAGTCCCAGGCCAGCGAAATGTCCTTGTCACCAGCGCACTCCCTTATGTCAACAACGTACCCCACCTAGGCAACATCATCGGAAGTGTTCTGAGTGCCGATGTCTTTAGTCGTTACAACAAGGCGCGCGGCCGTAATACCCTCTATGTTAGCGGAACAGACGAGTACGGAACGGCGACCGAAACTCGTGCGTTCCAGGAAGGTGTCACGCCGAAGGAGCTCTGCGATAAATACCATGTGCTACACAAGCAGATATATGATTGGTTCGACATCGATTTCGACTACTTTGGACGTACTACTACAAAGAAACAGACCGAAATTTCCCAGGATATCTTCAAGCGTCTGCATCGGAATGGGTTTCTAGAGGAGCAAACTGCTCTGCAGCCTTATTGTCAGGGGCACAATGCCTTTTTGGCCGACAGGTTCATTGAAGGAACTTGCCCTCGCTGCCAATACGATGATGCGAGAGGAGACCAGTGCGACCAGTGTGGTAATCTCCTCAACGCATTGGATCTAGTTAACCCGCGCTGCAAGCTCGATGGAGCCACTCCTACCCCAAGAGCAACTAGCCACCAGTATCTACGCTTGGACAAGCTAGAAAATCAGGTTGGCGCTTGGTTCTCCAAGTCGCAAGGCTGGTCCAAGAATGGGGCTCGTATCACCGAGGCTCTGTTGAAGGAGGGACTGATACCCCGCCCTATCACAAGGGATCTGAAATGGGGCACACCTGTACCATTGCCTGGCTATGAGAATAAGGTTCTCTACGTCTGGTTCGACGCTTGCATTGGATACATCTCCATTACGGCGAATAATACTCCTGAGTGGGAAAAGTGGTGGAAGAACCCCGACGAGGTGCAATTGTACCAGTTCATGGGCAAAGATAACGTCCCGTTCCATTCTATCGTTTTCCCATCGACCCTGCTTGGTACCGGGGAAAAGTGGACTATGTGCCACCGTCTCGATGCGACAGATTACCTCAACTATGAAACAGGCAAGTTTTCAAAGTCCCGAGGCGTTGGTGTCTTTGGCAACGATGCTGCCTCTACGGGTATCAGTGCGTCTGTCTGGAGATACTACCTTCTATCATCTCGTCCCGAGTCGGGAGATACACGGTTTGATTGGAAGTCGTTTATGTACAACAACAACGCGGAGTTGTTGGCCAATCTGGGGAACTTTGTTAATCGCTTGATCAAGTTCACCATCAAGCACTTCAACGGTCGTGTCCCGGACTATAGGGCTCGAAACAGCCATGAATCATTCAATTCATTGAATAAAGACGTCAATGAGCTCCTGGCGAAGTATCTTGACAATATGGAACGTGTGCATCTGCGCGCAGGTTTGGACGCAGCAATGGCTATTTCTTCGCGGGGTAATCAATACCTCAACCAGAACGGCTTTGGCTCGGCCATGGTGACAGACGATCCAGATCGAGCTGCCTTTGTAGTAGGTCATGGACTCAACCTTATATACCTTCTATCCGCATTATTCTATCCCTTCATGCCGGCCATTTCTGTCGATATCGTGTCTCAACTTAACGCGCCTCTTCAGAATATTCCTGAACAATGGACTGGCGAAGATCTGCTTCCGGGACACAGCATCGGAGAGCCCAAGCACCTTTTCCGCAAGATTGAAGAGAAAAAGATTGAGGAATGGCGCGAGCGTTTTGGTGGAGCGGATACACAAGGCGATTAGAAGAAGGTCGCCAAAAACATGTTTTCATCAGATACCAAGAGGCTCTCCTTACCAGGTATGATCGATTTGCGAGTTGGCAAGAGCCTATGAGCTGGGCAACATCCCAACACCGATAGCCTTTATTTTTCGCCAGTTGCCTGTGGCGATGCCCCAGGTACACCAAGCACAAGCTGGAACGAAGAATTCGGTACTACAGTTCGAAGAGTCTGCTCCGGACTTGTTGGAAGGATTACTCTATCCGATCTTTAAAGTCGTGCAGTGGTGGTCGTCGCGAACCTGAAGCTACTCACCGTGAGGGTCGTGACTCAATACCATGTTCTTTAC
Source organism: Fusarium sp. MBC 364 (assembly GCA_030777805.1). NCBI lineage: Eukaryota > Fungi > Ascomycota > Sordariomycetes > Hypocreales > Nectriaceae > Fusarium > Fusarium sp. MBC 364. The sequence continues at coordinate 30,622 of JAPFSC010000384.1, read as the reverse complement.
CGCAATTGATGAGCCTACTGTCGACTAACTTTGATCGTCAAGTAGTTGTCCTAGCGGGAATGATCATAGCTAATGTGGAACCCATGGCGTTTGAGGGAGTTAGCGGTAGTAGATTATGGGAAAGCTTAGAGTAGGTTTACGTTAGTGGGATTGCCATCTTCAGATATTCATCCATCACATAAGGTTGAAATGCGAAAGACATTATTATCCAAACAGAACCTGCGCCTCCCCTTCCTCCCACCGGCATCAACAACCACATCTTCACTACAACCGCACTAGTGAAATTGCACGATAATATTTCATCCATCTTTGCCGGTACAATTTGGGTTGGTTGGTCGCTTAGCGCATGTCTACCTAGAATTGGCCTGGATTGGATCCACCAGCTGCCTAAACCACCCCAGTTTACTGTTGGCTCTAACCAACGCACGGTTAACAAATGAATATATAAGTTCGTTTTGCCCCCTACGAAATGTCTCAAATGAATTCAGCACTTCTACCTTCAATTTATCAAAAACATCTTCGCTTCATCACCATGTCTCCTCATTCGTATCCAGGCCTTGGTCTGAGTCTCCGTCATCACGATCAATATGGATCAGGCAATGGAGGACATGACCAAGAGATTTACCCTATCGGCATCCACCATAATTGTCATGGCGCCGATTCGGAGATGCTCCTTGTCAGGGAAGTTGCCATGATGAATGTCATGAATCAATTGACCGACAAGCCGGATTGGCATGTCAAAGTTTTTGATGACACCATCGCTGAGAAATGGATCCAAGAAGGTCTGGCTCTCCCAGTCGAACCTCTTTACGACGACATTGTCGATACAAGAAGAGGCCATCCAAAGAAACTCGCGACTATCCTTGATAGAAAGTGTCTCGAATACGTAAAATTTCCAACTTGTTCATCTCGGTATCTGCTAACAGGCTGTTAGTGTATCCAGGAACTGCGCGCCAAGGCTGAGTTTTTCAAGAAAACTAATTTGGTTCCAACTCTGGACGCCTCTGCTTCTGTTGTCAAGTCAGACAATCACATCGACGAGTCTCTGCGTAAGAGCCTCCAAGACGCGTTTGCCAAGCTCAAGCTCGAGCAGAAGGATGATCCAGATTGGCATCCGCGGTCCAACGACATGGTTCAGAACCTTGTTCATCCCTCTCTCTACCCACTCATCTACGGTCAGACGCGAGTCTTTCGCGAGGAAGTAGTCGGGGTTGAGGATGCTATCGACCGATGGAGCGGCAAGGGAGAGGTCATACCCAAGACCGAACCCCAGACTGTTGATAGAGGATTCCGGTACAGTACAGATATTGGAGGAAGCGATGTCGATGCATCTTATTGGTCCGAGAACTATCAGTGGCTACCTTCCAATGTTCGCTTCCAGGATGATGGAAGCGTCAAGTTCACGAGCTACATCAATGGTCTTCACCCTACGAAACACCGTGAGATTTACAGCACCATTGAGAAGCTCATTGAAAAGGCACTACCAGCCTGGGATTTTTGCCTACCCGTATATCGAAGGTGGCACCCAACCGGGGCCTGCAGGACGAAACCTCGATTCGGAATGCCTGACAATCCTGAGTAAGTCTCTAGATTCACTTGGGAAGACTTTGACTTACACTATTCTAGCGATGACAATGAAGAAAACTGGAACATGAAGGTCGAAGATGTCCCTGAATCGCGTGAAGACCATGACGTACCAGATGAAGATGACGACGACCGTGGCGGTGACTATGAGGAGTATCATGAAGCTGAGGATGACGAAGAGCGACAGTATGCATACTGGAAACTCATCAGGGGGCCAGTCAACCCCGATGCTCCACAGTTCAAGGCTTGGGACTACGGTGTCAAGCCTGGCGAGTCTCTACGCGACCGCTTCAAGGATATCCAAGTCATCGTCAAGATGGCCTCGATTGAATTGACCCCCGACAAGCCCAGCTTCCCAGCGGGTGGATGGCACGTGGAAGGTCAGATGAACGAGCACATCGTCGGTACGGCTCTTTACTATCTGGATTCAGAAAACGTCACCCCCAGCTCCCTCAAGTTCCGCATGCAAACAAGCTACTATCAGGATGACTTCCAGGATAAGGTCGGACAAGATAACTTCAGTTGGATGGAACAGGTATACGGCACAGAACTGAGAGGCGGCGATTGCCTTCAACAGTACGGAAGTGTTGAGACCAAGGAAGGACGACTACTTGCCTTTCCCAATGTCTTTCACCATCGTGTCTCGCCATTAGAGCTGCAAGACAAGACGAAGCCCGGTCATCGTCGTTTCATCGCGCTATGGCTAGTCGATCCTTATACGCGAATCATCAACACAGGCAACGTACCGCCTCAGCAGCGAGATTGGTGGGTGGAGCGCGCCTTCGGAAACGAGGAAGGTGACAAGGTGTTCCATCCTATTGCAAAGCTTGTCTCTGAAGCTGCGCCGGATCATCCTGGTCTTCAAGCTGCTCTCGCGAAAGGGACGCCTTTGCCACAGGAATTGATGGATATGGTTCGGAGCGAGGCTACCTCGAGCTTGCCTATGTCTTTGGCGGATGCTAAAGAGCATAGGCTGAAGTTGATGGAGGAGCGAACTAAGCTTCAGTCGGAAGCAGAGGAGAATTGGTCTCATGTTCAGTATAGCTTCTGTGAACACTAGATTCAATTGACTAAGATATGATGTGGAAGTCCTAGTATTTCGTATTGAAGTGTTGTTTTAGAAGATGACATCTATTCTATGCCGTTCAATAAGTCATCCTATACCAAATGTGTCTAAGTGCTCTTTTCGATACAAGATACTTAACAGCCACCTGCTGATTAATATCGTGGTTGAAGAATTGATAGCTCTTTCTTACCTTGGAATAGCATGGCCAGTTAATACCGTTGTGCAAATAGCTGTGCATAAAGGCTTTCTAAAAATAGACTAAAAGAAGCAGTTTTGCGGTCTAATGGTTATAACTACGAATTCTGATTCCGCCAGCGAGGAATGGACTCATTTCGGACCTATCTTTCTGAACCTCCATATGACTCGTCGAGTCGTGGATTAGACATTTCGACTGGAGAAGGGTGGGGCACCAGAAGCACTCATCCACGAGTACACCTATTCTTCAGCGGGGAAGCTAAAGAACTCTTTGTATTTCTGACATGGCTTCCGTACACTGGGGGCAACGCAACGCATCAAGCTGATAAGGCGGTGCGCTGTTCTAAGCGAGGGGACGATTTGACAACGCGTAGTTCCAATCCCCGCCTCACAGTGGATATGTACGCAAGTCATCTATTGGTAGTAACTATACTTACTGTTACAAGGAGAATCTACTCAAGGGATGCGCAGGGTCCCACTCATAACCTCGACCGCATTGCCACTAAGATGAACCGTCTTGACCTTACGAGCTCCATCGTTATCGATCTCAACTACAACATCAACTAGAATCAGACTCTCTCGTCCCATCTCAACACCCTGAGTAAGTCTGAATTGGATCGAATCAACAGAAAGTCTGTGCAGTGCCAGATAGCAAGCCAATGCACACGCAGCACTTCCCGTAGCGGGATCTTCCATGGTAGACTTTATAAGTCTCGTACGGACATTTTGCACGAATCGCTTTCCATCAGAAGCTCTTTCACTGCCGAGAAGCACAAAGTAGTATCTCCTTGAGTCAAAGTCATGCTTCCAACCATCATCTTGTAGATCTCCAGATATGTACGGCATGGCTCCGATCTTTGCAGCGCCCAGAATATCCAGAGATGGAAGCTCAATTAGTGCAAAAGTCATTCCGTTGACAATGCTGAAGAGTCGCGCGCCATCTTCAGCTGCAGCCACTTGAGCGATCTGGTCGTCCGAGCCGGCTTCATACTCAGGCCGAGTAAGGCGATGGGCGTGAAGTCGCACGTTGTGGGGAATAGCGGCAAGGGCAGAACCATTCTCATCAAATTCAAGGTCAATTCTCCCTGCTTTGGCGATCATAGCTTTGACGGCCTGAGAATGGAGGAAGACTGCGGTGCCAATGGTCGGGTGGCCGGCAAATGGGAGCTCCGCTTTCGGAGTAAATATGTCAATTTGTCTCTCGCTTGACTGTGTCTGATTTTCAACATCATGGACAAAGACGGTTTCTGAAAGGTTGAATTCGCGGGCGATGCGTTGTTTTTGAGCCTGCGTCAGTGGAGGACTCTGGCTTGGGGGTGGGATCGTCACTACAGCCAGTGGGTTGCCCTGATAGGCGGCTTTGGTGAAGACATCGAGAGTGGTAAACTTGAGGCTCATTTTTACTCTCTTTTTTATAAGACAGAGAGCGTATAGATGAGAATACGTTTGGTCAGAGTTGTCCTTTCAACTGAGTCATAGTAAGCACGCTGACTAATCCACTCATTGGCGATCTCCGTGCTTCGGGGGGTTGAAGAATTCCTTTGATCCACATTTCATACCCAACCCACTAGAGTTCCAATCTGCACTCCAGCTCAGACTGCATATACAGCCCAGTCAACCGTTACTCTATCTGTCTATCGACAATAACTACAATAAATATATATAGGGAAGCAATATCTGGTCCCGATACAATGATGCTGATAGGCGCAATGGCTTCTCTGTAGTATTATTTGAAAAGGACAAGGTCAGAACGATTACCCACTCCGAAATACTAAAACGATGGTGTATACATAATATTCTTTGAAGACAGATGCAACACGAGATAAATTTAGACCTTCTCCAAGGCCAGGTACTAGATAGTCACCTGCTCATTAAAACTGGCCACAATCCTTTTCGTCCTTCGATTGAAGTGCGCATGAGTCGCCCACTGCCCCAATCCTGCAAAAGGCCCACCAGCACTCATACCAAACACGTGTTTCTGGTGTGAAGCATCGATTTGCTTCTTCACCTTCTTCTTCAGCTTCTTGTTGTTGTCCATATACGTCCCCGAAATCACCTGCATAATTACCCGAGCCAGCCACCAACAATTGTGCCACTGAATCTGATACTGGGGCTCCTCTTTGTGGACGATCAGTATAAGTCTTGCGACATCACTCAGGCGTGCCTTGTTCAAGTCCAAATCAGCCTCAGCAAGAATCTTGTCGCCGCAAACAAGCCTCTCTCGAGACGGTGCGATGGTCACAATTAATTGTGCCTGGTCCGTCATGGCGTTGGCGGCATCGGCCCCTTCTGGCAAATCACCCGTGCGTTCCACGCGCATCCAAGATAGTCTTCCGTCGTACGTCTTGACGCAGAGCAGGAGATACTCATGTTCAATAATGCTGTACTCTTGGAGCCAGACGACCTTCGTAACGTAGCCGGGGGTTGAATGGTTGATAATGTGTTCGATTAGAGGACGGTTGTTGTTGCGGCCGATTCTAGCGCCCTCGCTTTCTAGCTGAGCTTGTAGTGAAGAACCATGTATAGAACCGGGTAGTGGTGGACCTCTTGAATGCGACATTGTATGGTTTGTAATGAGAGGTCGACAAGGGAGTGTAAATATCTGCAAAAACCCTTATCTGATCGAGGTCGATAAGAAATAGTTTGGGTAGTTTGAGAATGGCAAAAGTGGATTTTCTTTTACTTGGAAGTGCAATGGGAAGTCTTTCCAAAGGGGAAGTTGATGGTTTTATGCTGCGATATTTGGTAAGGTACATACAAAGTCACGAGCTAAACTGAGAGTGAGTGATCACACCCTTTAAGCTTACAGCCCCCACATGCTTAATAAATATATCCTGGTAAGTCCGTCGGATTTCAATCTGGCAGCCTTGACAAGTCAGCAAGTCTGTCACACAACGCCTGCGATTCGCTCCTGACGCTCGCATTCCACCTTCGCACTCGTTCAATTGTTTCAGCCACATCATCCTTCCAGCTCTGCGCCTCACACAGCCGAAGAACACCACAAAGCTTCCGCATGACTTCAAATCGATGTCTCCGAAGCCTGAGTTTACCTGTATTAGCAAAGGTTTGTATTGGGAATAACGAAAAAGCGATAGCTGTTGACAATATGGCTATGAAGCTATTAACACGGCACCGTGCTGACTGTAATACTGCTCAATCTATTTGTTTAATATATAGAACATTTACATTAAGCTGTACTGCGCACCAATCAGGCAGAACACCACGATGTACATTATGCCAGAAACTGACACGATAACCCACCCAAATGGCCCCACGTAAGCCACCAGGCTCAGCGATATAAAGAAGAAACCAGTAACAATCAACAAATGCAAAGCGACAGAAACCACAAGTCCAGCAGGCGTCCATTTTTTAATCGTCGCCTCGTCAAGGTCCCCTTTCTGTTTTTGTCGCATCAACGCGAGCACGCTGCCGCTGTACCCAGCCAAAGCAATAGACATGGCGAACGAAAGCCATGAAACAGCGAGGAACAGTCGGACTGTTTTGAGAGTAAAGATGGGTGATTCCCATATGTCTGCGGGGTCGGTCATTTCTCCCATGATAACTGCAAAGGTTGAAGCGCCGAAGACGGAGATGGCGATCATGGTTACCACGAAAAAACGGAAGAATTCGAGATCATCGCTATCCTTTTTGTTGGTTGATTCCATTTGTTGAATAATTTTGTAGAGAATCTCGCGTGAGAGGTCTTCAGTAGCTTTTGGGTTTGTGACTGATGAAACCTCATTTTCGATAGCAGGTTGGTCGCTGGCGGACATTGTGTGTTATGGTACGAGGGTAATTACGCTCAAACCTGAGCGCCATCGTGCAGTTAATATTTTACAGTTGTTTTCACTCAGCCTTATGATTGCTACGGAACTCCGGATGTGCATAAGCTAAGCCCTGTCTGACTGGCATCCCACCGCAGTGGGTGGTCAGCACAGCCTTATCCAGCCACCGTGGTGACGATTATTGCCGTGTTCGAAGAGTGAATATGATTTGTTCCAAGATGTCATCTTTTGACTCAGAGCCTGACTTTGACCTGGGCTGCTGCCTTGGGAGCTGTGTGAAGGATAGCTGCGTTATCCTACGCGCCACTTCTTGGAATTTACCAGTGGTCGAATGACGACTATTACATGGATTGAAGTGCGGAGTAGCTGTGCTATATATAGAAATTTTACTGTCCAAAGGTTCTCTTTCAATGCTCGTTATAACGGAGGTACCCTCCTAACCATTTTCTTCTTCTATCTTTCTGATGACTTCATGAAGACCTTTGTACGCATCTGGTTACATTTGCGCGATCGGACCAATGCGAATCATGATTGGCTCATGGCCATAGCCGCTAGGTGTACCTTGGACTTGTTTACTCCCGCGGCGTTCTCACATCCTCTGCACCTCGGAGACACATTCATCTACATCCGATTTACCGCCCTAGTTTATACGTAATAGATAAAGCTTTTAGATTAAACCTAGACGCTAATAACTTTTATTTGATGCTACTTCAAGGGGTTAATCTGAAACAAAAACACACGAAAGACCAGCCCTGAACCCACTAACCTCGTTCCTCGCATTCCCGTCAAAACGCCTAAACGAACCCGAGATTACGAGAGCGCGTTTAGCAAATGGAATGCACTGCCACGGAGTCTGTGGACATCGACAGAGTGGCCTCGGGAGAATGTCTCGGCACTGGTATAAAGTTTATCGATGTTATTTATTAACTTTCTCGCAAGAAACCTTTTTCACTATATTTTACCCTACAACGCTTGTTTTTAATTTCTACAGTCTTTTTTACAATTCCAAGAAACCTTGACACTTCTAAAAAAAAAAAGAAAGAAAGAAAATGTCCGACTCGGCAACAGGAGACGGCGATGCCATTTTCAAGCTCTACCGATATGACCTGTCCATGGCAGCGGCTGTCATCTTCATCATTCTGTTTCTGCTAGTCACGGGACTGCATTCGTATCAATTGCTTAGAACGAAGACTTGGTTCTTCTCTTGTTTTGTCGTCGGTGGTTTCAGTAAGTCTTTTTTCCAAAAGCAAGCAATTTATGTAGCGCCTCCAATACTGACGCCTGGAAAGTGCAGGTCATTGGCTATATTGGTGTAAGTTTCCTCGGCACTGAAGCCTTCCATTTCTAACTCAACCAAGAGGGCAGTGTCTGCCAGCGAAAGCCCAGACTGGACTGTCAAGCCTTATGTTGTCCAGACTTTGCTGTTGCTTATATCACCGGCCTTGTTCGCGGCGAGCATTTACATGATCCTCGGACGTATCATTATTATCACTGACGGCGAGAGACATTCGCCCATTAAGAGGGCGTGGTTGACAAAGATCTTCGTCGTCGGTGATGTCGCATCATTCATCCTCCAAGGCGCTGGTGAGTTGACTCCTCGATCTTCTGTTCCTTGTCACTATTCTGACATATCGTAGGTGGTGGCATGATGGCGGGCGGATCACTCGACGCTCTCCACAATGGTGAACGAATCGTCATTATAGGTCTTATCGTTCAAATCGTCTTCTTCTCACTTTTTGCAGTCACTGCAGCCGTGTTTCACATGAGGCTTGTGGGATCCATGTCCGCAAAGGCCGCTGTATCGGGCATCCCTTGGCAGAGATACCTCTACACACTGTACATCGCTTCTGGACTTATCCTTGTACGGTCGCTTTTTCGCCTGATCGAATATGCACAAGGAAATGCGGGCTATCTCATTTCTCACGAGGCGTACTTGTATATCTTTGACAGTGTTTTGATGTTTCTCGCAATGGTTTTGTTCAATTGGGAACACCCGAGTCAGCTGAATGCCAAGTTGAACGGGGGAGGAACTGCAGTTAGATATGGGATTCGATTGTACTGGGAGAAATAGTGAGCTGTACTTAACTACAGTGTTGAAAGACTCCGATACGGCCTGGAAATCGAAACTGATTCGCACCTGGCTGGAAAGAGACTGCGAACCGGTATTCTATATGATGCTGGAGATAGTTGTCTTGTACCTTCTGAGTTTAATTAACAAATCTAACTTTCCTATGCAAATTTACCTGCTATTATCTCTAGGTATTTTATTTCAACTGTTTTTAGGAGCTAGTTATAGCGATTTACAATCTAAATTAACATTAAATAATTGCAGATATGATTGTCAAATTATGAAAAGCGCTCCAAGTTTCTAAAGTCTGCGTAGCATCCTGGGGTATGAGAATCGTAGCTACCTAAGATCTGCTAGCGGCATATCTGGTCGTAGGATGCCGGACAATGCCCATGTAACAAAATTACACTGTAAGGAAAATAAACTGTCAAGAACGAAGATTGACATTACGTCCCAGTGTAGCATCCTAAGCTTAAACTGTTGAATAGAACTATCCCTCAATACTAATATCCGTATCCCCCTACACCTTCAACAGTTCTCCATCCTAATCAACCCGATAGCAACACCTCTTTGTACTCAATCAAGAAGAGGTTGTCTCGTCGACAGCACAAGGTTCAAGATTGTATTGACTGCCATCCTTGTATTGAAGATGGTCAACATACCAAATGAGGAAAACAACCATGACGATAGCCATTAGAATTGCATCAAAGATGTAAAGAAAAGCCTCATGAGAAATTAGATACCCGCCGTTGCCCTGGAGGTATTCAACAACTCGGAAGATGCTTCGAACCAAAATAATGATACTGACGGTATACAAGACGTGGAGGTCAAGCTTCCACGGAAAGACATCCTCTCTAGTGGTTAGAGTCGGGTTCTTGAGGCACTTCATGTGGAAGAGACCCGAGGTAATGACGAAGAACCCGAATACCACGATCTAAACGAACAGACCAGCCAAGATGATCTTCTCACCTCTGTCATATGCCTCGATCGTACCAGAAGCTTGAATACCGCCTCCAGCTGCTTGTAGTGAGAAGGATATGATGTCACCACAGACAAAGGCCTTTGTTAGCCATCGAACAGGAATCAATGAGAGATGTTGAGCTCGAAGGGAGACGATGATTCGACCGAGGATCATGTAGATGGAGGTGGCAAAGAGTGCTGGTGCAACCAGGATAAGGATCGCTTGGACGCTGTAGGCAGGTACAGACTCTTTGTTGTTGTGCGATATTATTCGAGCAGCGTATCCGATGGTTTCAACTGTGCAGCATCTGTTAGAAATATTCTTCAGTGGGTTTGGGATATGGTAAACGTACAAGCACCGCCGATTGTGAACGGGATAAAGTAACAAGCTCTAGCTTTGTGTAGGCGCCATAGGTGGAGGCAGGAGAGTATCGCGAAAATGCAAGTGGCGACGATGGCTGCTGGGAACGACGGTGTGTATCGGTACAGCTTGAAATCCAATTTGCCATCAGAAAGTTCGTCGATTCGTGGGAAAAGCTCCATCTTTGCTGCAGGCGTTGAATGAAAAGAATATCTAGGTTGACTCGCAGGAGATTCCAAGGACAGGAAGTCATAAAATTTATTAAGAACGTAGATTCCTCACTCGATGGAAGAGAACACGAGGTAGGAGGTGGTTGGCCGCCTTGAGAAACATGCCAACCGGGCCTCGGCATCGACACGATGATAGTGGCCCTTTGCTATCTCCTCATCTCGCAATCTATGCGAACATGTAAAGTGGGTGAGGTGCAACGCTGTGTCTTTTCCCACTGGGCTTACTAACTGCGGCCAGTGGTTACCGGACGTTGGTATCCACAACTCGTTTGGAATCCGGGAGTGGGTGACGAGAACGAGAACCGAGAGCACGGACCATAAGCAACAACCCTGCACTTTGTAATTTACTGTTTCATGGGCATTGGCTAGGTATTTGTAGATAAAAGTAAGGTTTAACGCTTCGGCAACCATCCAATCTCCTCCATCGGCCATATTAAATAAGTGAGATACATCTCGCCCACAGACGAGTATATCCTGGTCATGATATGGTTAACCCACCCGTTCAGCCACCATTGACCAGGTAATCTGTGTAACAATACGCAAAAGTAAGACAACACCACCAGAGCTTCCTCTTCCTCCTCCTCCACAAACTTGAGGAAGTCCTTTGCTAATACGACCCAAGAAAAGATATCCACGAGATCATTTTCACCTTCCACTTCACGAAAAACCCCATATGTTTGGTTCAGTGCCTGAATTGCGTCGTGGTAAATAGCCCGTCGCTCTGGGTCTGTAACTCTCTCGTCTACAAAAAGCTTCAACTGTTCCATGTAATCTGTACTAAAGGTCTGCTGCCGGAGGTCCAAGCGACCTCGAGCCTTGTGCAACAGGACTGAGAAAGGCCCAATTGAGAGAGTGCCTCTAGCCAACTCGATAAAACTTGTGCAACCTTTGATCAAGACTGCCCAAGGAGGATATGGCCCATCATCGTGTTCTGGAGTTTGAGCAAAGGCTAATGCAGATATTAGTGAGATCAGAAAGGAGACACGGACAACTAACAGTAGTATATCGTCATAATTGAGAAAGCAAACAAATGCTGCGCATTCTTTTCGTCGTACGCGTCGATGAACCCGGTTGCGCTGCTAAGCGCTTGGTTATGATACATGATAGCTGTTTCACGGAGGATTTCCCTCCTCTCCACCGAAAAGTGGCTGAGATGAAGTGCTGACACAGACAAGATTGCCAGCAAGGCGTAGTCGCAGTTCAGGCAAAGCCGTACGATTTGAACCCGCCAAAGATCCCGTAGTGCCTGATCATGACTGAGAGTGGCGTAAGTCGACGTGCAGAAATTATGCATGAGCTCCAAGTCCACAATGCCAATATCTAGTGCTGATCTAGGTGCTTGAGGTGATGACACTACCGACGTATAGTGGCTGGTATGGTATGGTAGTTCATAGCAGCACTTGTCACCTCGTCTCTCACAGTGAGCACAGGTGGGCTTCTCTTCTCCACACTAGAATAAAGAAAAAGAAGCAATGATTGTTAGTCAATGGCCACTGGTTGTATGTCGAAACAGTAAATAGGGTGAAATTAACTTTGATTCGTCTATGCTTGCAGGTCTGACAACCAAGCCGCGACTTTCTGTGGCCTCGTTTCGTCTTGGATCCTCGATACTCCGTGGTCACGGGCGTTGGCGTGCGACTCGACATAGTCGATGCCAATATTCAACAGTGTGGGGGACAGAAAGTTAAAAGGGTCCGGATGGAAAACGAGAACGAGAAAATAAGAGAGGCCGCCGGTGGATTAAAAGGAATTGGCTCAGTATCTTCGTATTGCTCGGATTTCATCCCAAAATATAGGATGACTTACGATTGGGTGCAGGCAGGGCCGTCGTGGGTATCGCTGAATATAGTGCAAAGGTTCCTGCATCCTTAGCTCAGCGCCTTCGTTTAACCTCGTTTACACTCGCTCTCGTTCCACTTCCCAACTGAAGCTTAGCGTACCACATAGGCCGAGAGCTAGACCACAATACGCATCAATCTTTATTTACATAACAAGTCCTCCAGGCCCACTCATCAGGGAGATCAACCCCCCAATCATCTTCCTCTGACAATCTTCTGATCAGGCCATTCAGATCTTCGTAGACATTTGAGGATAAGCGAGAATATATCCCAGCTTCATGCAACCCAACGCCAAGTACTGGAACCATTGCTGCTAGTCCCGACATAATGAATGGCATTCTGTGAGCTGGTGGAACACTCCTCACCTCCCAGTCACCCAATTTCATCATCGACCTAATCCAAGCCAAAACATGAGAAAAACTCACTCCGTCAAAATTCCGATTGGCCTCTATCTGGCCGTGCGAAAGAAACATCTCATATTCGACTGTCAAGTACCCTACGGTCAAAGAGGACCTCAGGATATCCAGTGGCGTCCCCCAGTCCGGGTCATCCTCTGTTCTCGCCGCCAGGTAGTCCAATCGACAAGTTTCGATATGGCTTTGGACGAGATCGCTGATTTGTGAGAGAACTGAAATACGTTTTCGGTCAATAGCATCTAAATTTTCATCTGTGAGATTATTTCTTCGATACTTGTTCATAATGAGACAGGATACTTACCATTTGTGTGCGGTGGAAGGCTGACACCGTATTGGTTGGTTTCATCACTGATTTGATGTTTCCCCTCCTTCTGCATTATGGCTGTTAATGTCTTGAATTCACCGTCTCTTCGGAGCTTCCAGAACACCCATGCCCATGTTATGATGTTTTCGTCAAAGTCAAATGAGCTGGAGACTTCTGAAATCATAGCATCAGTCCAGATGTTGCACTGCACCAGGTGTACGATGTCCAGTCCGAACCTCTCTACCAGCTTGAGATATCCAACTAGCGTTTCTAATGGGATACGAGCAGGGACGTTGTTGTCCTGACGATGTACCATCTCGAGTAGGGCCATGGCAGGTTCATTTCCATCTTCTATGGAGCCAGGTCCGCTTGTTGAGTTATCTGACTCTTCTGGTCTCTCTGTTGATGTATCCAACTCCTGTTCGCTGCTTTTTAACCAGGCTTGTAGTATGTCGGAGTTCTCAAGACTCATCTGACGAGTTCCGCCATCTTGGAGGGGCAAGCCACCCTCAAGAATAGTATGATCACATCGCTTCCTATGTGGGCATCTATAATAGCACTCGAGGGTAAAGCTCGAGAACGGCTGTATCTCATCCGCTTCTCCCGAGGACACGCTGGAGGTTATTGATTGAAAGTCCACCATTCAAGGGAGCTTCTTTCTTCTAAGACATTTGTTCATGATCTGTAATTCGATATGGCGGCATGGCCGATCACAGGGTTCCTTGATGTTGAATGTCTGGTCGGTTTCAGTTATGCAGATATGAGCGACGCAGAATAACATGGAATCGGTTTCGTCATAAACGCATTAGTCTAGTTTGGTCGTCTCTCCAATAAATGCGCGGCTTTGCTTGTCACCTTCAATGAGGACAGGAATTGTCTCATTGCTAAGATCGTCATCGCGCACGTTCGCTGAATCTGAAGCATGAGCAAGCTGAAACGCATAGAGGTGATTGACCCTGCCTGGTTCCCATTCGTCTTGGCTCATACTCTTAAGTTCTCTTTCAATTCGGTTCAGACCGGTTCTGTTTGTCTCGGTGCCATCTCCGTCACCCGCTGACTTGTACTCGTCAGTATCAGTGGCCATGATTAATAACTCGTTATCTCGAATGACAAACTCGTAAGCCTCAGCAGCTTTGAGGTTCTGATCTTTATCTTGCCGCGCCTTTTTCCGTGGTTTGCCATGTCTAGCTGAAGACCCGCTCGTGTTTAAGCGACGTGAAGAATGTTTAGAATCAGACCGAGAGGCATTGTCTCTTGTTTTGTTCCGTACAGGAGGGTCGACATGTCGTCCTTCGTTAGGAACCACATGAAGGGGAACCCTGCTCAGTCCCTTGTCCCTGTTGAGTCGCTCTAGGGCTTCCGCTTGCGCTTTCATGTTACCATGAAGCACTTGGAAGGCGTGTTTCATCTCCGTCTGCGTATTATACTGCTATTAGGCCGAATACAATCTAGTTTGAAAATGTTTCTTACCCAGCGTCTATGATCTCTAGACCACACAGACATATCGCAGATTGCAAGGACATTTTCGCCTTCTTGGCCGACTCAATTAATCCATGAAGCTTCTCCTGATCGACGGCGAAGTTGGCCGATGCTTTTTTTATTCGCAACCAGCCCCAAATTCGGTTTCTAGATGACCTCGAAAACTTATCATACGCGCCCAAGATGATTTTGGCTTGGGCTTCGATGATTCGAAGTTTTCTCGCCGCCAAGGCCACGAGCTCTTTGCTCTTGATTCCGTTTGCTGCATGATTTCGATCCGATATCATATCTTCTAGAAGACCGTGAACCTGCATCGGGCTACCGTTAGTTTCCTGTCTCCTTATCTTCTAACAAACTGGGTTCATACATGCGAGAAATTCTCCAGTTTGGCGCAGTACTCCAGCCAGACCTCTGGGGCTGCCTGGATCCGTTTGCAGCACTTCCTGATTTTATAAGCTAGGTCCAATATAGTGATGGTACTTGAGATTACACCAAGCGCTTTAGCTATAGTCGATGGACAGTGAGCGCGACTAGAGTGTAGTGATGGATTGACAAGGGTAAAGAAACATTTCCAGGTGTGACACATCTTTTTTTGATAGGTAGAGTGCTGTATTAAGATTTCTGCTATTTGTACATGCCTCATAAATACTGACCACCTAGAATGAAAGGACGCCTTTCCTGCATTTTGGGCAACCAACAAGACAATGAATAAGCGTCAGCGATTTCCCCTTATGTATACAATGGCGGGGTCGTCGTGGCTGTGGTGAGTGCTGCAGGTTATGAATGGCGGGCGAGCATATGGCGCTTTTATCTTTCGCCTTACTTTGCATGATAGGGTAGGAATTTACATTGCAGTTTGCCACGTCGCAGCGATAAGTCGTCTTGCAGAACGGACACCAGGTAAGGTACACACAACATAACGGAATATTGTTTTCATCTATATAGGCTAGGAAGTTGTACGTTAATAAGACATTTTAAATACTATATTGACTCACGGAATTCGGAATGACGAAAACAAACGGCAGGACCAGCGCTACACTATCAGTGTTAACCATCAATCTTTGTATGATCACGTGAACACATGTCTCATATGTCCATAGTCATGTCCGTCAGTCAGATTCCACTTCATTCTTCAATCAATCTTGTTCATACCATTCAGAAATTGGTTATAAACTGGGCATACTAACCAGCCTGTTGCTGCGAAAGGATGTTTTCATCTGGCCGCGGCTGGTTGCAGGAAGCTACATAAGTTTGTATATGGTATCCACAATTCACTCCGACCTTCATGAGTTAATTCGGTAGATAATCGACCTTGATCGTCGATCTCCATTTTCCAGTGAGACATTGACATAAGGTTCACCCAAAAACAATAAACGCAAGCTAGCCATGTTGGAGCGGTCAATCAAGCTAACCAAGATTCGGGATCAGCGCTTACAGCTGAGCTAACCTTGTAGTGCCCAGACGTCCTCGTAATGCCTGGTGACGTCTCACCTGAGACTGAGGGACCTATAAATATGCGGCTTTGTTCGGATTCTTCTTACATTTTCCCACCACTTTATGTTACGATTTTAGGATCTACACCTCTTGCCAAGTACCAGTCTTTCAATTAAGAATATCTATCATGAGCGATAAAACTAGAGTCGTGGACGGCGTTGTCGTCACCAACACAGACGTAAGTCATTGTTGATCTTCCTTTTCGTCTCCCCAACGAATATCTGACAGTTTACCAGGTCCCTCCTCCTCGTGACTGGACCAATAATTATGATGAGATTGGTGGCGAGATGCGATGGAACGAAGATATGGAAATGATGTTGGAAGACCGAGGCTTGAATGGAAGTGTCCAGCCTCTCTTTGGCACATGCTCCTATACTGGCGAGGCCCTCTTCTTGATGCGGGTCGGCGGCAGCGACTACATCTTCTGGAATGCTCTTGACGATTCCATGTATCGTGTAAATGGGAATTTAACTCTGGAAAAGATCGTAGCAGGTCTTGATGAGGAGGGTCTAAATGCATTTGACCTTGAAGAAATCTGAGAGGAGGGGTCTTTGCAAAACATGAATCAAGAAATAACCTGCTCCATGTACTCAATATCTCCATACCTGTATTGTACTACCGTGGCAGCTTATGAGGTTGAGTAAGCCTAGTGGATCCAGAATTTCTTGACAAGACTTTGTAACTGGACTAAATAGAAATGAAGATCTGACGGTAGCTAACCTGTGCATCTGAGCAAATGGCGCTGCTCCGTTGGGATCCACAAGGCTTGCTCAATATCATGAGTTGATACGGTACCTATGTCAGCCTCATGTACCAGTCTGGCTATGCCATTTTAAGCTTGGACAATAACATGTGACATCATCAGCCGAGCCGTGTATATAAGTGTACTTCTATCATCTCCTCTTCAATCACATTCTCTTCTTTCACAATTCATTCATCAAATCCTACTCCTCGACCCTCTCAAAGCTTATACACACGCCAGCTCCCCAACATGAGTCAATACACGACAATTTCCGATGGTGTGGAGGTGACCGACAACGGAGTATATGATAACCTTCCTCTTTTTGCAGCCCAATGTGACTAACCGATAAAATCTTAGATCCCACCTCCAGCCAACTGGACGAACGTTTACGAGGATATGGGAGGGGACATGATGTGGGCGGAAGGTGGCCAGATCGTAGATGAGGTTCGGGGTCGTGGCATAGACGGAGATATCCGGCCTCATTATGGAATGGCACCTTCCACGGGAGAAGCTCTCTACCTTTTCGAGGCTGGTAGTGGAAACTTTTTTTTCTTTAACGCCATTGATGGGTCCGTGCTGCAGGTCAATGATCAGAGTGATTTGAAGAGCATCGTGGATATCCTTGATGATGAGAACAAGGGTTTACCTGCCCTTGATATTGAGGAAGTTTAGCTACGAGATTGAAAGAATATTAGGAATTTCCCGATATAAATCAGACAACTATTCTAGCGACTGCCATGCATCGTCATTCAAGAAGGAGCGGGGAAATTGGCCCCGATAACTAGGACTCTACGTACCTGTCCCAACCTCTTCCTCTCTTACCAGATTATGCAGGAAGATGTCATAGGCTGAGTAGCAATTGAGCCATGCTAGTCTTGATTAGTCCAAAGTTTGACGATGATGTCAAGCCACGGCACGGCACGTTCCCAGCGACGGGCTGATATCAGTCCTGCCCCATTGTCGCTTTGACCTCCTGTCTCAGCTGAGATCGCGTTTCAGGAAGGGATCTGCCGGTATCCCTTGATTGTCAATTATCAAAGGGGCCTATCAGAGCGGGGTTCTGAGACAGAACACCCCAAATAGGAAATAGTATAGGGTATCAAATGTTTTGTTGACAGCTGAACAATACCGCGCAACTCGCTCAACTATTGCTCTCGACGGCTAAAATTGTCTTGCCAGTAGCCGATGACGCAAGAGAGCAGGGAACTTCTCTTGTCATAGATACAGTCACTTGGTTTTATTGTCCTTCACCAATGGCGCAGCGTCGCCGGATCATCAATGTTCCCGTTCCTCGATTTAATGACATACTTGACTTATCGGAAGAAAGCACTGACATATCATTACACGAACTATCGTAGCAAGTAATAAGTCCTAGTAAATATGGAAGTTATGTACGGTATTATTGCCACTCTCCAAATCTTGGATAGCCTGGCCTTGCATCAACTCAAATACGTAGCACTCACCGACGAGTCGGTACTTATCTCCGGATGGTCGTAGAATGAAAGGCGTCGCTCCTCCGAACAAGACGCAGACAATGTCACCCTTCTCCAGGATCTTCGGCCCGAGTCCAATGTATGCCAGGTCTTTAGAGAAAAATAATCGTCGCTCGTGCGCGGCGTCGAGATGCAACGAGAAAAGGTTTTCTCCGTCAGCTTTTTCCGTCTCGGCTGATATGATGTTCATGATTTGCGCACGTTCCGCGGTAACTGTGTCTCTAAGCGTTTCATCGGTGGAAAGCTCATTGTAGATGTCCAAAAGGTAACACCAGAAATAAACTAAAGGCAGGTCGCTGATCCGCTGACTATCGCTAAGACTCCAATCGGCCGTCAGCGTGACCATAAACGCGCGAGCTATCGCCTCGATGGTTTGGTGTCTACTGCTAAGCCGTTCGCAAGCTTTTTTCCAGGCCTTCCAGACCGTAAGGCTGAATGAAGATACCTCGTCCTGTTTCATGATGTCGCAAACTTCGTCAATATTATCGATTTGAAGCCCTTGTAGGCCAAGAACATGATCAGGCATGGAATTCTCAATGACAACCCGATGACCTCCGGCAGCATCATTGGATATTTCCATCAAGGAATGTCCGTTCTTACTATGCGGGTCCCAGGATAAATACGATATTCTAAACCACTCCGCATTGGCGCTAAAATCAATCACCCAAGATGGCAAGCTGTTCCAGTCCGGGGTATAGCGAATGAGTGTGAAAATCCGCAAGGTTCTTGTCGTTGATATGATATGTCGAGTAACATCGCGGAAGATTGCTTCGACTGGTTTCTGATAATCTGCCCGTAAGGCTAGTGGTAGATCTTCATCTTTTCCAAACTCGTTCGTTAAGGCAAGAAGCGAGTACACTCTATCTCTTGGTTCCGACGCTTTTGACTGGATGGATTTATTCAGCAAGGTCGTCAGGTCCCAAGGTAAACCGAACGTCAAAAGTTCGTTGAAGAATTTGATAGACCTAAGAGCTGGAACGTTTGCTGGAGTGCAGCTCAGCGGGGTGAACTCGTAAGAGATATCCAATATCCACAGCGCCGCCGAGACAAAGCTCTGCCACGATAGCTCCTTGGTCCCACAGAATATGCGGGGTAGATGTCTCGAGAGTGCTGTTTCTTGAATGACCCAGGATCTTATGAACCATGGCCGGCACAGGATATCATTGAGGGCATCCCACGCGGTATCGTGAGCTGGAGGTAACTTCAGACCTTCGTACTCGGTCTTTGTATATCTACAGCGTTTCCGTGTTCCGTTGGGGTTCATGTCTTCATCATAAAATATTGAAAGACGCTCAACAAGAGAAGGTACTGTTTCAATACCACTGACGTGGCTTCCTAACCAGATAATGGTCCCTTTACAGGATGCATATATGTCTTTCATCATTCCAACTTGAACAGCACGTTCCAAGTCATACTCCTGGTTGACGCAGATTTGGTCGATCCATATCCACTGGGTGTCACGCTTGATGGTCCCTAAACAGCCGATGGCTTCTTTGAGGTGCGGTGTAATAGTCATTGTATTGCCATTACAGTGGATTGAGCCGGACCTCTCCAGTTCGCCCCAGCAATAGCTAAGCGCGTTATAGCAAGGTGAATGGCCAAGTTCAAAGGAGACCAGCTCATAGCTTGTGTTTTCTGGTGTGAATGGAGGAAGGCGAAGGAGACGAAACCAATTATTAGGTAAAGGATGGAAAGCAGACATTCTTGGTATAGATACTGATAAATATCGAAAGTATAGATTCACGCTGGACCTAGATAAAACTAGTCTATCTGATGCTGAGATATGTTAAGGAAAAGTTAGGTAAATATCAACCGAGATGCTGTGTGCGAAGGCTCAGCGGTAATCCTGAGCTGAATTCCAATTGCTAACTCAGCTTCCTGTTAAGCTGAATACGGCAGGTATGATAAGTTGCAGAAGGGGGTTGTGGTACCTCACTAGAAATGGAACACCACATAATCTCAACCAATCAGATATCTGGAGAAGCCTGATCCCAGCTGTACCAACAGGGGTCCTTGTAGTGGGGTCCCATTCCTAGGGGGGCTTAGGGGTACCACGACCCCCTCCTACGACTTAAAAGGATGGGTGCAAGAAGTGCACATCACGTGTTTCTGACATGGTTAGAGCCATGCGGGGTTGCCTGAGAGAAAAGTGTAATTGAGAGTGTTCACTGCCTCAATGTCAAGGAATGTATGTGGCCTTGAGCCCGACTCTAATGCAAAATGAGAAGACCGGGTATAGTGAATATTAAGCGGCACCCATACACACACATATAAATCTACTCATTACTATACAGTTAACACTTCACAGGTCTTATACACAAGCCGCGTTTCAAATAGAGAATATTCCATGCGCTCTCTAGATGCCTTAGCGCTGGACGTATCGGTTGCTGTAGGCTGACCGGGTCTTGGCACTTGGACAGGGCAGGCAACAACGAATCAGTTCTTTGCTTTTCCTAACTCGGCGCTTACCGTTTCAACCATTATGAGTCTGCCTGCCATGACGCCTTGACAACCCTTTCAGTGATGATACTTGATGGGAGGCCTCATCTTGCTGAAACGGGCAAATGAAAGGCAGTGGCTGCATCATGTGGCTTACTATTGGGTGCCAAGGCCGAGCAAATCGCGAATGAGCCTCATCTTGAGCCTGATAATCGTTTTGGACTGCGCACGTATCCGCAGATGATCTGACCAGTAGCGTGGCCACATGGAAGCAAGCCTATATGTAAAGCAAAGGGCTCTCGCTGACCAAGCGCGACTGTGACATCTTCTACTTTTCGATGGACACTCCAGAGCGGAGAAAAATACACACCGAGAACCAGTAACCAGCCGATCGAAAAATGGCTCTGGACGCGTCCGGTGGCATCGATGACAGCCAAGAGGCGGCCAGTGACAGTGGGGCCGGTGTGCATTTCCAACCAGACAAGTACACAGTCGGCTGGATATGTGCCTTGAAATGCGAGCTGAAAGCAGCACGCGCGATGCTGGATGAAGAACACCCAGCACTAATGGTTCAGTCAGAGCAGGACGGAAATAACTATCTTTTGGGACGTATTGGGTCGCACAATGTTGCAATTACCCCACTCCCTCAAGCTGGCACCAATCGTGCAGCCACTGCGGCCAAATCAATGCAAAACACCTTTTCAAATATCAGGTTCTGCCTCATGGTTGGCGTGGGGGGTGGTGTCCCTGGCAAGGACTCTTCCGGGAACGATATTCGGCTTGGTGACATTGTTGTGTCAGAGCCGACCGAGCAAGGTGGAGGAGTCATTCAATACGACATGGGAAAGATGGAGTTGGACGGGTTTCGCCGTGTGGGAACACTTAACAAGCCTCCTGGTCTATTGCTATCAGCAATAAAAACCCTGTACACGACCAAGAACCTGAGCAGAGCTATCACGGATCTTGTCAATGAAAAGTTTATGGATGAAGAGGATCCGGACGAAGAATGGACGTATCCTAAGAGAGCAAGGGATGTTCTGTTCAACACGGATCATTATCGAACCCCCAAGGGCATTGACCTTTTGGTAACATGTGGTGCTGCATTATTACTCCCTGCGACTTACTTACATGTATGGCGTGGGGACCCCGAGAACACACGGTCGGATCTGTCAATCATCCTTTGGACCTGTTGTATCATGTCTTGCGCGTGGATTGCCGGTATATGGTATCTCAGATCTAAGCCAGTACGTCGATCTTCCCGACCAACGAACATGCCAAAGATCCACTATGGTAACATTGGTTCTGGGAATTCCGTGGTCAAGAACGCCGTGGAACGGGATGAGCTCGCCAAGAGAGACAATGTTATTTGTTTCGAAATGGAGGCCGCTGGTATCATGGATGATTTCCCATGCTTGGTTGTACGCGGTATCAGCGACTATGCCGACTCATACAAGAGATGGGACTGGCAACCGTATGCTGCTGCTGTGGCTGCTGCATATGGCAAGAAGCTACTTCTCACCATATCACCTATTGGAGTGAAGGAGATGAAAGTCATGAGGCAGATAACGCAGGGTCAGTCAAACGATGTGCAGGATTATTTAGGATATCAAGACTGACTTTTTCTCGCTATTATAGGAGTTCAAAAAATAGAAAAGCAAACCCAAGAGCTTGTTCGCAATCAGCAACTTCAAGAAGAAGAGAGATACTTAAACTGGCTGACCCCAATCGACCACGGCGGTAAGCATCGTGATGTCCTTCGCCAAAGACAGGCGGGAACGGGTCAGTGGGTTCTTGAATCAGAAGAATTCCATAACTGGCTATGTGCCACTGACTCTAGAACGTTGCTCTGTCCTGGGATGCCTGGAGCGGGGAAAACATTCATAGCAGCAACTATCATCGATCACCTCCATCAACAGTTTCGAGGCGATTCTCACATTGCTGTCCTATTTATCTATTTCGACTTTGATCGACAAGACGAGCAGACTGCTGACAACTTAATTGCAAGTTTGGTGAAGCAACTGTCTTATCTAAGACCTGGTACCCTGTCAAGTCTCTATCATGATCACCAGCGACGCCGGACGAGACCCTCACGGCAAGAAATGCGAAAGACTCTCCATGCCGTGACTACCTCTTACGCGAAGGTATTTCTTGTCGTTGATGCTCTTGACGAGTGTCAGAACAATGGCACACGTCAGTTGTTTCTCCAAGAAATCTTTGATTTGCAAGCTCAGACAAACACAAACATCCTGGCAACATTTAGGCAGGACACAGTGATCCAAAAGAAGTTTCAGAATAGTACTGCTTTAGAGATACATGCCAGAAAGCAAGACATAGAGAGATACATAGATGGCAATATGCACAGATTACCAGACTTTGTGGAAAGCAGTCATGAACTATCCAGCAAAATCAAGAAACAGATTGTTGATCGGGTAGATGGAATGTAAGTTGAGTCATTTCCCTAACCGCCTTTCGAGACTAACAGCTACAGGTTTCTGCTTGCAACGCTCTATATGAACTTGCTCATCGGACAAATCTCGAAGAATGATCTTATGGAGGTATTATCGGTTCTGACAAGCGGAAAGCAAGCCTATGATCAAGCGTATGAGAGATGCATGGAACGGATTGAACGTCAACTTGGCAAGCGAAAAGCCTTGGCTAAAAAGCTTTTACTGTGGGTCACTTTTGCCGAGAGGCCGTTGGAAGAGCTTGAGCTTCAACATGCACTGGCAGTGAAGATCGGCGCATCCAGCCTCGATAAAGATGATATTCCGCAGGAGATGGTGGAAGTTTGTGCTGGCTTGGTCAGAATTGATTCCGAGAGCCGAGAAATCCGACTGGTCCATTTCACCACGAAAGAATACTTTCAGAGGACACAGGGGCGCTGGTTTCCAGACGCACAGGATATTATCACCATGACATGTATCACCTATATGGCATTTGATATTTTTCAAAGCGGGGTGTGCGAGACAGACGAAGAACTAGAAAAACGACTTCGGTTGAACCCCCTCTACTCCTATGCGACTGGGTACTGGGGCCAACATGCACATCTTGTGTCCCAGACACAGCAGGACATAACACTCAGGTTTCTCAGAGACGTGGCAAAGACAGAGGCCTGTGCGCAGGCTCAGGATTGGAGAATCTCCCGTCGTAGTGTCATCGCGCCAGCGGTTCGAGGTGTGACCGGGCTGCATATCGTAGCCCGTCTTGGATTAAATGATATCCTTGAGCTCTTGCTGCAAGCTGGTTGCGATGTGAATGCCACAGACAGCAAGCATGTTACACCCCTTTTAGCTGCTACAAGCATGGGTCGACCTGACATTGTTAGGCGGCTTCTGTCGGAAAAGGACATTGACGCGAATGCAATCGACAAATGGGGAGTGGCCCCCTTGATTTATGCTGCAGAACGTGGGTACCATTCTGTAGTGAATGAGCTTCTCAAAAATCCGACTACTAAGATCAATATTAGAGACATAGTTGGTAACACGGCGTTGTTGATTGCCGCGGAGAATGGTTACGGAAAGATCGTCCGTCTATTACTGAAAGGGAGGAGTATAGACGTCAATATCAGGGATGGAGTTGGAAAAACAGCTTTGGCACGAGCGGCAAAGGCTGGGAAATTCGAAGTAGTAGAACTACTTCTTGCATTAACGGATATCGATGTAGACGCTGTGGACTTCAAAGGACAAACCGCTCTAATGCTCGCATCCAAAAAAGGAAATGTCGTGATGATGGAACGGCTGTTGGAACATGGGGCAGACCGGAAAAAGCGGGATAAAAAAGGCAGAACGGCTCTCCATATCGCTGCCTATAAGGGTTGCCTAGATGGTGTGAAACTGTTGGGAAGTGGGAAGTACAAAGTGAATCTGGAGATTCAAGATATCTTTGGCTGCACGGCACTACATGTGGCATCACAGGCAACACACTGCCTTGGGGATCGGGCAGAAGAGATCATCGCGATACTTCTTGCCAATGGCGCCGATCTCCATGCGAAGACGTTTTCGGGGATGACTGTAGACGACCTCGCGACGACGAATGACCTGGAAACATTGACTACGTTGCAGATATCCATACGAGAAAATGGGCTTGATTTTGCTCTGCTTCCAGAACTTCACGCACAAATCATGGAAGTTAAAAGACAGATATTCAACTTACTTTTTCGAAGAGAGGTATGTAGGAACAGAGTCTATACAACGTCTTGACTAACCTGATCCAAAGACATGGTCTCTAAACCTTTCGCAAACAATAAAGTAAGCAACGCTTTACTGAATGGAATTACCCTTTATGTTACTGACCGCTCAACTAGTCAGATTTGCAGAATTATAACTTCAGACGGTCGATCGAGCATGTGGCAGTTTATGGAAACACACTATAGCTCGATTGCCCCACTGCTCAAAGTGTTATGTGAAGTCTTATCTCAATGCCTTCAGACATATTTCAAGTATCTCACAGGCATCTCTGGAACACATACTGGTATAGACCTTCTAAAGTTCTATGTTGAAAAGTGGAATGCATTCCGTTCCTCCTCTCATGATGTCCTGTCTGGATATGGTTCTCCTAGTATATTTCTAGTACAGAGGCGCGAGAACTTTGGGAAATTCTTCACGGAGCCTCATAGGCTATGCTTTCAATATTGGAGGGACGACTTTTTTCTTTTAGTAAGAGAGCGCCTTCTCCAGGGCTGTCGGGCAATGCGACAAAACGGTAGAGTCTTTGATTTCTTCGAGAAGGGAAGTTCTTATTCTAATCCAATACCGGAAGGTTTTGAGGATATGCTCCCTTCAAATGTTTACAAAATGTAAATATCTATTTGCTTAGACCTAGCTTAGTGTATCTCATAAATAGTAATACTCTGCAAACTCTATCTTACAAGTATTAGTTTTCTATCTAATAACCTTATTTTATATATCTAATGAGCAGCTTGTTGATATTTATCCTAGATAACTGGGGCGCCTTTCTCTTTTTATAGCACTTTAAGTTTACGTACTTGGTTCTGTATAATAATAGTACTGAAAGAGCCCTGGGTATAGCTGATTATCGCTGGACGTAAGTTGGATCTGGCTGAAATTTAAAAAGGATTAGTAAAGATTTTACGTTAGCATATTTCTTGCTTTCATTAAAACATAGAACTTCACTTACTGTATGTCTACTAAACGCAGAGAGCCTTGTTAGTCTGATTAGCAACTATTTAAGGTTATTAGCCTTAGTGAGGTAGAGTTATCAGATGTGAAGAATGCGCTTTCTGCGACTGACTGGGCAATTTCCAAGTAACAACATTCCTCGCTATCGGAGACATAGAGACATAGGTGAGGCACTGCGGTTCATAACTGGTGGGGTCCGCTTGACGCTGCACGCACGGAGGTCTTGCAGCCAATCCGAAGTCAGAGTCAATGGTTAGTCAGATAACATCCGAAACGTGGTTATTTGCCCTCTTCAAGACCTACAATTTGGTTTAGACATTTTTGTATTTGTTCATTTAGAACGACATGGCCGTTTTTTGTCGGTCGACATCGATGAACATACAATCAAATGCCGAAACCTTCAAAATGTAGATCATGTCGGCCCGAGGACCCTGAGACCGGGGCGGGTACACCCGGTTGGAGGTATAGGGTAATAGAAGTCTGAAGCTCGCGTCGGGATCCATCAGCCCCTTGCAATCCATCTGTTTACTGAAAATAAACAGAGTTTTCTGCAATGAGGCTGCACAGGGCGAAGTGTCACAGACGCAATTGATGGTTCAGGGTAATGATGTGCTCAGTCTGCTGTCTTGACTTCAATGTCTTCGGCAGAGGACAACAAAGACCTGGATTCGGATAAAAACGGCGCAACTTGCGAACAAACGCAGGCGACTGGGGTCACGGTTGGAAATTGGACATCGCGTATCCTTTAGTCTGATGGTTCTACCTTGCAAGATCGATAAACACTTTCAGCTGAGAACGTCATCGCAATCAGGCAAAGATCAGCAATCGTCATTCCCACGTGCGAGGTGTCTCAATACGTGCAACAAACCGTCAGCGCCGGGTAAACCATCTCAAAATGTAAACCTTTACCCGTCGGACATTAGTTCAGGTGACAACTGGAATCAGCAGTCAGTATCCATTACCACCGCTCAATTGACATATTTCTTTTCTTCTTCCGGACATTCGTCTAAGCCCGTCGGGACTTCTCTTATTGAGGTGACGCTCAATGAGCCAAGACAAATCTAATTGGCCGACCCAACCGTTCCCAGCGACGGAAACCAGATCTCCCGCTTCCATCAAACGAGAAAAAGGGGATCGTGGAACGAGCACCGTTATCAGACCCACCTGACCTCAATTCCTGGCTAGGTTACCAGCAACAGCCGAACCAAACCGGGGGGTATAGTCCGGTACGATTCTCTTTCTCAGTACGGACACAGCTTGTACGGATGAGGCAAAGATATTTCCCGACGGAAATAATAACCCTTTCACCACATGTGGATGTTTTAGCGCTCAGGTGAAGTACAAGGATTTTATGCAACTTATTCTGGATCGTGTTTATAAACAGCATTGTTCTTAAGCGCCGTGTTATTGCCAAGAGTTAGTCAACTTCCTGATGAGTTGTGATAAGCATAGTTGCGATGATAAAGCCAAGATGGACCATAGTTGTGTTGATTAGCCAAGATCTATATCAAACTGACTATAAAGTCTAAAGAATGGATAGACGACTTCGCCTAAAAATTCACCCGTGCTCTGAACCAGATGACAGCTGTAACCGTCATAGCTCCTGGATTCCTCTCAGGGCCTTCTCCACCATGGCACCATCACAGAGGAACGTGAACGGGAGCTATAGCAGATAGCGTTAGTAATAAAACCACCCGCCCAGGGACCGTTCAAGTCGTATTGTCCCTGCTTGGCGTGGACCCATCGGGTTAGTCAGTGTCAGGTACTCCTAGACGACTCCACAACACAGGGGAGACGTATTATTTCCATCCATACAAACCGACGATTAAGATCAAGGGTGCTCTAAACATAGTAGATCTAACAAGGGTAGCAAAAATTCAATTGAGGCAGCCGCTCAGAAACATAAAACCCTTCTTTTCGTCCATTCTTTTTTCTGTTGGTAGACAGGATCATTCCCTCCTTCTCTGTACTCGTTTCTTTGTTCGAGTAATTCCTTCGTTTATTTCTTTATTTGTTTCAATTCTAATATTCGTTTGTGATCGATCGCAGCGCGTACTTAATTACAATTAATTCTATTAATCTGACTCGACACCACTATCGTTATCATCACAATCACCACACTATCGTTAACAACAACAACACATTCGTTCAAACTCGACTACATAATCAACAATGGTCCAAGTCAACTCCGTGGCTCTAGGAGCCCTCTTACTTTCTCCCCTCACCTCCGCCGCTCTCACAAAGTGTCCCACCAAGGAAGCCACCTGGACCGCCCAATCCGGCGTCGACTACTCCATCTGCCGCAACACCGACTACAAGAACGGAGGAGGCTCCCTCAAGGTCGTCAAGGATGTCCGCAACACCAACGCCTGCGCCCAGATCTGCAACCAGGATCCTCGCTGTGTCAAGGCCGTCTACGACAAGAAGGGTCGTATCTGCCACGTCAAGGATGAGGCCAACGCTGACCGCATGAACTGGGAGGCTGACAAGAACTTTGACGCCATTGTCCTCAAGAATGTTGACGAGGGCAAGTTTATTTCTGTTTGCCCCACTGGTGGCCATCAGTACAAGTCGCGTAAGGGCAAGGGTAAGACTTTTGATGTTTGTCATCAGACAGACTTTGTTGGTGCTTCTGCCCGACAGATCAAGAATGTTGCTTCTCTTGCTGCTTGCGCTGATCAGTGCTCCAACATTGCGGCTTGCAGCAAGGCTGTCTACGACAACCAGGACAAGGTCTGCCACATCAAGGCTGCTGAGCCTGCCAATTCCCTCTTCTGGGTTCAAAGCAAGCGATACAGCGTTGTCAAGCTGCCCACCGCTGTCAAGCCTGCTACTCTCGGCCGATGGTCCGACATCATCCGCCTTCCTCTCATTCCCGTCGCCGCCTACGTCGTCCCCACTTTCCCTCAGTCACAGGAGCTTCTCTTCTTCTCTTCTTGGGGCCCCGATGCTTTCGGTGGTGCCTCTGGTCGCACCCAGTTCGGTGCCATGAACCTTCCCACCGGAAACATTGCTCGTCGTGAGGTTGCTGATACTCACCACGACATGTTCTGCCCTGGTATGAGCCAGCTTGGCGATGGTCGTATTATTATCCAGGGTGGCTCCGATGCTGAGGCTGTCACCTTCTACAACCCCCGCGACAACTCTTTCACCCGTGGTCCCGATCTGCAGATGGCCCGTGGTTACCAATCCTCCACCATCCTCTCTGACGGCCGCGTCTTCACTATCGGTGGTGCCTACTCTGGTCGTCGCGAGGGTAAGCCTGGTGAGGTCTTCGACCCCAAGACTAACAAGTGGACCCTCCTCACCGGCGCCGACGTCAAGCCCATGCTTACCAAGGATCACGAGGGTATCTGGCGTGAGGACAACCACGCCTGGCTGTTCGGCTGGAAGAAGGGCTCCGTCTTCCAAGCCGGTCCTTCCAAGACCCAGCACTGGTACAGCACCAAGCAGAAGGGTTCCGTCCGTCTGTCCGGTACCCGAGACAACATTGACGCCATGTGCGGTATCTTTGTCATGTACGATGCTGTCAACGGCAAGATTCTCTCCGCTGGTGGTGCCCCCGATTACACCAACGCCGACGCCAACAAGCACGCTCACATCACCACTCTCGGCGAGGCTTACAAGTCTGCTTCTGTCAAGCGTGTTGCTGATATGGCTTTCCCTCGTGGTTTCGGTAACGCTGTCGTCCTTCCTGACGGCACTGTTCTCGTCACTGGTGGTCAGCGCAAGTCCATGGTCTTCACCAACACTGACGGTATCCTCATCCCTGAGCTCTACAACCCTGATACCAACAAGTGGACCCAGCTTGCTCCCCACGCTGTTCCCCGCAACTACCACTCCGTCTCCATCCTCCTCCCCGACGCCACCGTCTTCATCGGTGGTGGTGGTCTCTGCTACGTCAACAAGATCGGTGGATCCACTGCTGGCTGCCCCAAGGCCTCTGACCACGCCGACGGCGAGATCTTCCAGCCTCCTTACCTCTTCAAGAAGGACGGCTCTCTCGCTGACCGTCCTCTCATCAATGGTCTTACCACCAAGGGTGTCAAGGCTGGTTCCACTCTTAAGTTCAAGGTTACCAATGCTACTGGCAAGATCACCATGTCTCTTGTCCGTATGGGTAGTGCTACCCACTCTGTCAACACTGATCAGCGACGTGTTCCTCTTACCAATTTCTCCAAGAAGGGTAACGACTACTCTGTTAAGCTGCCTAGCGACAACGGTATCCTTTTGCCTGGGTTCTACTACCTCTTTGTTATGTCCAACGGCACCCCTAGCATGTCCAAGACTGTTCAGATCGTGCTATAATCTGACAGCTTAGTTACGCACATAGATACAAAGACATAATACATTTACTATCAATTTTTCAATGCCGTTGATTCGCATCGTGCAACAGTAGCCCATGTATATCCGTAGCACTGTTTCAATTTAGCGAACTCTTTGCAAATATTAATGTTTGCTAATGTTTATCTACTTACTCTTACTTACCCGAGGTTAGAACTTGCCATCACGGCGGCATCTCTGGATAGACTTGATATACCCACAGGGAACTACAGTCACTCTTCTGCAGATACAGTCTCTCGCGGAGGGCTATTACGGAGTGAATAGCCTTAGCTGATCTCACCCAACTAGAAGAGTTTATAACGCTATGTGATGATATACTTTATTTTTTACTCCCATTGAGAGATCACTCTTGGGTCATTGGCGCGCACCAATCACCGTCAGTTGATGGTTGCCCGCCTCACTTTATTGGCACACAACTAACAAGCTAATTCTGTCCCTCTGATAGGGCATGTTACTCCACTCTGTACTACCATTAGCAGAACCCTGGCATGCTAAAAAGTAGGCTCTCGCATCAATTTCCTTCACTAGACATCTTTCAAGATAATAACGATAGCTCTGTAGTAATAAGAGCCCTAAAGGAAGGTAATAACTATAAGGGTAGGTATTATTATAGTTAATATTTACTAAGAAAGTATAGCTATTATATATTAAATCTCTACTTTAAACTAATAAAGACTTAGTAATCT